>DWLR01003458.1:0-13504 GCA_018246295.1 Papilio alexanor hazarajatica | reverse complement strand
GAGAAACATTGCCGAGAGACGAACCGGAGTGCGCGGCGGCCTCGGAGGACGCGGCTCCGGTTGTTTATGTGCGCGTCGCCCGCGCCCGCGTGACTCACGGCGCCGCTCACCGGCTCCGACGCCGCCATTCCAATAATTTCTGATTAAACTTATTCAACATAGACGACGTAATATATCTGCTGTAGGCTCAATACCAAAACATGTAAATTTCCCTTGTGAAAAGGGCTAGTGGCCGTGCGGTGCGCCAAGGTTGCGGCGCGCGGCCGTCGACCCGGAAGCGAGAGGAGAAGAGGGGCTCGAAGAGGCCCCGCGCTCGAGCAGACCCCACGCTCGCGGCGTTCCTAGACCGCTTATCGTGCATTCAATTTTGCGGTGCATTGTGCAAATTTAAATTGAAATTCAATTGCTTTTTCCAATTTTAATCCTCGCGAAGTGATTTTCCCCATTTATTTCAAAAAATGTTTTCATATATAATTTCGTCTCTTTTAATTGTACCGAAATTCTCAAAAATCGACACAAGTATAAAGTTTACTTTTGTCTCAAGTAGTATTGAAACATGAACTTAAGGCAATGGTATAAATGGCACAATCGGAACAGTCATTTATCAGGTTGATAATAATATTGTCCGCGTAGGATATATCAGGGCTGGAGATGGCGCAAAGGGGCTGAGGGCGCCGGGGGGCGCTAGGTCGGCGGCTAGGTCGCAGCGCGGCACGGAATGCGGCCGGCGTGCCGCAGCCTGCCTCTCACCTCACGGACATCCCGCGCCGGTCACTCGTCGTACGTTGCTTTTACTTTATCTAACTGATGTCTCACGAGGCACTTGAGGCAAATGTAAAAGACTACATAAATTGCTTATGCAGTATAATAAACAACTTAATACATAACCTAAATTTGAATTTAGTGTTAGATGTCTAAAGAATCGTCATTTCTTAATCGTTTAATTTTTTTATTGATAATATTTATTTCATTTTCACAACTTCTGCAAAATACACATTGTTATTAAGTTGCGTTTTTATATTGTACGCTTTTATAGAAGGAGAAATCTGTTTTTATTACATATGTATTATTTCTTTTGCGTTTTTCTCATGAGTTCTCGCGAACTCTTTTCTAGGGTACCGCTATTAAAAAAATAAACATTAATTCAATACTTTCGAGTATTGTTCAAAAAATCAGAGCACCGCTGAGAAAAAGAAAAATAGCGAGGTTAATAACATTCTCTACTAGAACTGGAATATTGCCATCTTACAGTTCTAGCAGAGAATGAGTTTTGAAGTTATGTGAAAAATAAATGTATGGGAAAATGAATCCAAAAGTCTATTGTTAGTTTCAACTTTACTGTCACACTAATAAGTGATTTCAAATATGAATTAGTTCCTGGACGTGGAACATGCTCACCTTCTGACTTGGACTAACAAATAGGCAGCATATCATTTATTTTTAAAGTTTACTATCGCGAAAGATTAATTACAATTACCAAAATATGTATAATGTTCCCTAAGATAACTAAAAGGTAAAAACTCTAATGTAACATTTCTAGAATTGAATAACGACCTTACAAACACAAAATTATGTTATTAATTATTCAAAACGACATCACAAAACAGATTACATTCACGATGTAACCATCACCCCACCCACCTTCACACTATGTATGAATTTTTGGAGTAAAATAAGAAGCCGATATAAAATCGACTACTGAAAAATATGTGACCAAGATGAAATTATCATTGATTTTTCTCAAGGTTTATTTATATGGTTGTATTTAATTGTTTAATTATTATTAAATAATTCATTTTTATTAGTATAAGTTATTTAATAACGTTAGTTACAACAAGCATACAAAGTAGACCTGTTTATAAAAGACTGGGCCTCGCTTTCCTCAAGCCGCACACAATATTGCCGCAATTACGCGATCGCGTGATAATTTTACTACGCATTACTACAAGGCGGCAAAATAGTGACATTAATTAAAATAAGACTTGCTTAAGGAACTGAGACGCACAAACGTAATATACAAACGCATATAATGTTAGATTTGCAATATATACAATGTTTTTGCTTTGGTAAATGACAATGTTGTCTTTCTTGTTTCTGTAAAAAAAAAAACATCAATAAAGTAATTAAAAATTTACCAGGGATTTGAGAGGTATGTAATCTAGTCACGTGGAACAATTCAACAATCAACTAAAACGATATTTATGGCATTTCGACCTCAGGGAAGTGAACTTATTGTGAGCAAGTGCCGTTCAAGTAATTAACACTTTTCAACGTATCTGGAAGGACTATCTAACTGCAATAATTTGGATACGATGACGTCGCAGTGTGCCTCGAGTGTCATGCTAAGTGGACAACGGCCGTTTTCCGTTAATTGTTGTAATAAATCGAAATCTGAAACCTTAATTGTACTGTCGTGTGAGGCAATAGAGAGTGTATTTCAATAGAGGCAAACAGTTATAAAAGATGGTAAACGTAGTATTTCGTCTTCTCCTTATATGATCGCAAGCGCAAACATTTCAAGACGGATTTACGTACGCGGAGTAGAATGCGTGAAAATACGACGGTGACGGCTTCGATGACAAAGCGCAGTATTTGTGTTGTGTGACGCAGCAGGCGCGGGCCGCAACGAGCGCGCCCTCGCCTCGCGCATTGCTAAACTTATCAAATCTCAAATAAATCAAACATCAAAAGCAAAAGATGACGCGATTACGCTTGACGTACCTAGCTAGGGTTGTTGGCCTCGCTACCGGAAAAACACTAAGAACCGACTCCATAAACATGTATTTAAAAAATAAGTTAATAAAACGACTGACGTCTTTATCCTTTTGTAATTAATATTCGTTATAAAACTATAATAAAACAGACACAAATGTCATAAAATATGGATATAATAGTTACCCATATATTAGCAGTTTGATAGACAAGTGGTCCTTAGAACTAAGTTGTTCGAGAAGATCTGTAACACTTTCTAATATTTATATCCATTTATGTATCACTTCTGATATTTTTTCTTATTTGAAACCAATTCTGTATATTTTTTTTTTTTAGTATTTTTTGATCTACCATATCTTACCTCAATTGTCCCTCAAATTATCCAAGGAATATAAAGTTATCGAAACGATGCATCTAGAGGTAATCTACTTAATCTATTACTAATAGAATATTTAATCCTTTAAATTATGCAAAAGCGAGCTGGTGTCTTTGATCGTTATATAATGATTGAGTATAATCAAAAGTTGTTGTTTAGCAGAATTCTGTCGCAGCTTTCAAATCCGGTAATATCAGGTTTACTTTCAATGTCACAAATAATTTGATCTTGAATCTTAATCTGAAAATCGTAAACGTATCGTATTTGTGAAAACCAAAATTTACTACACAGATTTAATTTTAATTACACTCTCACTGTGTACACATTTACAAAACATATTTATATTAAGTTATGCACGCAGATATAATTATATATCGAAACACCTTCACAGAGTTGTCGCTTCACATATTTGATTTGTAACATTTATAGTTCCAACACTTAAATAATATGCAGTTAACAAGCGCAAACATTCAAGAAAATTAAAACAAGAAAAAACAAAATACGAGTGTAAAATTAGAGCTAGTCTCATTTTAAGATATAATTAAAACAATTACTTAAGTTAAAAACAATTTTTTAATAAGTATCTACTACTACTATATGTATTAAGATATAATCAAAACAATTATTTAAGTTAAAAACATTTTAAATAAGTATCTACTTACAAGTTTATTAGGCTATAGATACTTATTTTTCTTGGTTTGATGTAAACATTATGTTTACATATATATAAGATAATATATTTAAACAATAACGATGATAAAAATGTAATCTTCTATCTTATTAATACTTTTATGTTTAAAACATATTAAATGTCATGTTATGTTTATTGAATTCGGGAATCAATTAAATGGTTTGATGCAATCTCGATTTAAGACTTATGGATTTCTATGAACATTAGGAAATGTGCTTTAAAAAAGAAATAGTAAGTTTAGTTTTGTTTGTGTTCGGGTATCGATAAAGGTTTCTGTAAGCGTGTTTATCCGCCCAATTATAGGTAAGGTCGATGCTAGACTGGTGCGTATCATGTGGGATTGTCAACCGCCAGAATATTCATTATAAGAAAAAAAAAATGATAGATGAGTAAACATCGTATGTGCGTTGTGGACAGTCCGAGACATCGGGTCGGCGAAGGTGACGGGTAGCGATGGGTAGCGGTGGATAGCGGTGGGTGGCGGCGAGCTCGCCCGCGCGGGCCTCTGCGAAACAACACTTGTTGCGGAAATAGAGAGCGGCCGTACCGAGCTGCGTCACGCGCTCCACCAACGCCGTCCGAGATCGCGCCATTACATTCCCACACTGCAAGCCTTATCACCGTCCACCGTGACCTTCCCATATTTGAATATATTCATTTATTTTTTTAATTTAATCAATAAAATATTCTTTGATGAACTCTGCTCTCTCTAACCGGTAGATCCCGTAAATCAAAAGTTAAAATATAATTCATATTCGTTATGTCACAAAGCAATATTTTGCATAATACTCTAATTACTTTCGTGTTGATGTTAATTTTATGAAGTATAGTTATTCACAAATCAACAAGATAGATGTAGATATTTAAATAAGAATTTCAGTATGTCGAAGTATTTTTAACAGAAATTATGTACTTAAAAACCAATATATGTGTGTATGTGTCCGTTTTGTTGACGTTAACTCAAAGGAATTAATACAGATCAGCGGATAAAATTCCTCAGTGTGTACTAAGCCGATCGAATGCCATTCCTTCTCTATTTATGGTGCTAATCAGTTAATTGGTTAACATTTCTCACTTGTCGGCCGCAGATAGTTTATCGCGAGTTCTTTATATGTATAGTGCCGTTGCGAGGGCTAATGTCAGAAGTGCTCATCAATTATATACATGTTATCGTGTTTTAGCGTCAGTATCTTTTTGTGCGGTGTTCATTATCCGACGAAAAATTACAGTAAACAACTAAGGACTTTGAAATGTTACGCTTCGAAACACGTCACAACGATGTGGCTTAATGTGGGAACGGAATCCAGACACGTACGCGACGGTCGACGAGACAATTATGTAAAGGACTCGTTGTAATCGAAAAGCCATTCACGAGGCGCATATTAGTGGCGCTGCTAAGGCATTCACGACACATGTGCATCGTAATTATAGTGGGACGCATCACTGGCCGCGGCGGCCCGTAGACAGTGGTAGCGGATAGCCGCGGCGGCAGGACACGTGGGAGCCGACCGCGCGGGTAACAACCTCCCGCTTGCTTTCCACCCGCGAAGGCTGCGGTCGTCGACCGCCGCTCAACTTCCTCCCCGGCCATAATTAGTTTAGCCGCCTCGCACAGGTAGGGTGTATTTATAGCGTAGGGGCCTCTCTCGTCGTATACTCGCGCGCCTATTAGCAATGCGATTGCTAAAATTGCCCTACATTAGGCACCAACTGAGCGCATGCGCGAATTTCGCTCCACATTGTTTTTGCGTTCAATGTCAGCGTATCGGCTAATTTTATCGCGATTCGTATACGCTACGTAACTATCTTGTTTGATGAAGCCAAAAGTCTGTTTGTTTTGATTCTTCTCGGCTCCGAATAATGTCAAGCGCTGCTTACGAATAAACGTGTGTGTGTGTATCTCGATCGGCACTCAATTCAAATTTTATTTGATTTATGGCCGCACTGTTATAAACAATTTTCAAACGTCTCCTACGTAGTATATAATATGAAAAATAATTTGCAGTTTTTTGATCTCTCCGCGAAAAGCTAGTAGGCCATGATTTTTATAAATTATAAATGGTATACTTTATGCAATAGAATGACCTTACCGTGATGTAGATGCTGGAATGTGTTGTGTGGAGTTTATTCCGTTTTAAATAATCCGCATTCCGGGTTTTATATAAGGAAATATTGACTTTCATAACCTTGTATCGACATTTAATGAAATTAAATGGAAATACGTTGTTTTTTTAACGAACGAAATTTACATTTGTTTGTGTTGATGTTTTTAGAAGTAGTTTTACTAGTAGGAGGACTACTTTGCAAGAGGCCTTCTGGGTGTTTACTAACACAGCGCAACTTTGAACTTTGGGCGGCGTTATTCAAACATTGTTTTGATGCTGATTAATAAAACTGGTCCAACGCAACATTTTATGTGTAAAGACTACCTTTACACATAAAACGTTGCGAACGAGTGCAAAGGCACTTCCTTCTCCGATTTTGTACCCATCACGCTCTACATTATTAGTTTGTGAGAGTATTTGTGTTGGCATTGCCACACCTATATCAGTTTACATTACTGATAAAGATTATACGTAAGTGAGGGTTATTTTGTGTCGTCAACAATACGTTATCTTGGTTCCTATATGTAGGACACAAGTTAATCCCCTAACACAGTGCAGTATATTAACTACAACACAACACTATTTGTTCGTCGCAAACGCGCTGTGTAATTACACGATTAATTAATTATCTAAACGCAGAGCCTGCTACAGAAGCGACATTTAATTACAAGCTATGAGACGCTTTGCCCTTCAGTTAACAGACATTTCAAGTTGATTATTCGTAATATTTTATGCTGACGGAAAACAAAGTCCCCGTACCATCCGAGAAAAATTGTTACTAAAACTACTGAGTAGTTTTTTCGTTGCTTTTTAGTGACTTCATTTTAAAAATAGTTTGCTGCAGGTTGTCCTCTAAAATTTTCCAGAGAACCGGTCTAAACCGCGACCATGTAACGTTGTCTGTTTCTTTGGGAGACATCCGAAGCTACTATGTTAGATTTAGATAACTATAACTGAATAATTGCTTGTATTGCTGAACCATACTCCGACCGCTTGCAATTAGGTACGACAAGTGCAAGACTATAAGCTCAAAATCAAAGCGATGGCTACATAAAACTTTCACTGTGTTGTACAAAAAATATATGTTGCGGGTTATTATTTTTATGTATAACATTTATCCTTCAACAATTAATTACTTTACATCCTTTTTGAAAATATATCTAGATCAATATCACTGTTAGTGCCGGCTTCAATGTCACAACTTGTTTCTCAGTCGGGGATCTTTAGAAAAATGCCTACGTGACATATGCGACCTGAAACCAAATTGTTGATACTCATATTTTTCTTTTCGCAAATATTAAAAGTTAATATATGCTAGTTTTGTTAGCTACTGACGGCGATATTGACTATGACGTGAAAAATAGAATAAACGTAGGATGGATGAAGTGGCGACAAGTAACTGGTTGAACATTCGACTCACGACCTTGTACGGACCGGAATGTTGGGCGGTTAAAGGTATGGATACAAAAGATTGCATGCTGCAGAAATGCGAATGTTGAGATGGATGTGTACCGTAACACGAATGGATAAGGTAAGGAACGAGTATATTAGGGGAAGCCTGAAAGTAATATCAGTGGTAGATAAATTAAGGAGCAAAAGGTTAGCATGATTTCGTTATGAGGAGGGAAGAATGGATGAATATGTTGGTAGGAGTAGGAAAAGAATACGAAAAGAAAAGATGGATGGACTGATTGAAAGATGACATTGACAAGAAAGGAGTGACTACTGAGATAACGACTAATAGAAGGGCGTGGAAGAAGGAAACGTGTTGTGCCGACCCCACTTAAATGTTGGAAAATGGGCAAGGGAAATGAATGAATATGCTAGAGTTATTGGCTATTTTGCTTTATTATTTTAACTTTCTTTAAAAACAATTCAAATGTTCATTTCGAGTTTCTACGTACGTTGTTCGTAATTTTTTTTTGTCAGAATTGGGCCCTTGAGCCCTACTACATAATTATCAATGTAGGCTTAAACAAAGTAAAAGAAACCCTTTACAAGCATAAGATAAGATACGTGGTTATTTTTGTTATTACAAGTATAAACATAACAGGGCCGCGACGGAAGATTAACAAGCTATGACCCAATTCTTATTGTTTAGAATATAGAGCGAGTTAATTTTAAACGGGTGTCGTTTTGGAGTCTATTTTTTCCTACTTGTTATTTGAGAAGTAAACAGTACATCAGACACAAATATATTGTGTTAGAATCGGTGTGTTAAATCATGCAGGCCATTAAATAAATCATGGCCTTTACGAGTATCGTATTATTATATGGGTTTTTAATAATTTCTGCCTTTTTATGTCAACGAGCACAGTTACAACTGCTACCGACACTTCAATAAAATTCTGTCATTTATATTTCAGGCATCATAATCACTATTAGATTTTTAAATTTACAGTGATTCGTTACTGCATTATTATTGTAAATAAAATAAAACAATTAAATCTATACCACTTAGTAAGGACCTCAAAATAATTGCATTTATCTATGATTATGTCTGATTGACTTAGATTTCATATTATTTGTTAGATTTAAGAGGAATCAATTCTTATTGGAATTTTGTCGAAGATAAATTTATCGAGTAGTTGATTTGAAGAAAAAAAACATATTTATTTCAAAACTTGAAATTCTTGTCACTGAATGATTAGTGCAATAACTTCAAAGCCAATAACAAACAAATAAGCGGTACATGTGTGTGGTGACGTAATGGCGTGTACTCTACATGTGCTGTTTGTGTTCCGGTTACAAGGAATTAGTTGGCCGTCTGGCTGTCGGCGGGAATGCGAACTGGACGCGAGACCGTTTGTTTCCCTTCAGTTATATAAGCCGGCATATCGCGCAACCGCAGTCCTACGCAAACTGTTGCAATCTACCGGTACACGGTACACAAATATTACAAGACTAGTATACGCTTGCGACTGTGTTCGTGTGAATTTTAAATCATACATAACTTTATTGTTTATCGCAAGGTTTCACGGGGTTACTCAGTAAACGTACTTATTAATATAAATTTTGACATCAATATGCAATTCAAAGTATGTCTTAGCATATACAAAAACTGTATATTGTAATGTATTTTGTACAAACATTTCAATTTCAACCACCTTCAGCGAGTTCTATTTTCCATTATATTAAAGGTTTCCGAACATTCTTTCTTAGTACATGGATACATCACAAAATGAAGCTATGTGTAAAATTTCACGTCCCTAAGTCCTGTAGTTTCGGCTGTGTATTGATAGTTAAGACAGTCTTTTATTATATATAAAGATCCTCAATCTTGTAGCAAAAACTACTGCGTAAAAATTACGAGTTTACCATCGATGGGCGTTCAACTAAAGAACACAAAGGTGAATATGGAAAATAGCGAAATGGTATTATCAGAGAAGGCCGTGCATATACCAAGTAAGACGATATTTAGTGTATAATAAATAATATATTGCACACGTGTGTTAAAGTACTAATGAGTGTTTAAGGTCGCTAAACAAACGCGGCATCGCGTTGATAATTACCAACAAAGGGCGTAGGTACCCGTAAATATACCGCCTTTTGTTGTCCAGAAGAATTCGAGAGACGTTGCGCGGGCACAGATATAATTAATGGATGACATGAATCGAGTGGCCGCGCCTCCACGAGTTATCACCCGCTATCAGAACGCAAAACAAAGTTTTTTTTTTGACGCCAATCTTTTAAACAAGATAGAATGTTTTTGGGACCTTGAAATTGCATTTAATGCGACATTGGAATAATAACGAGCGACAAACGAATAATAAATAATGAGCTTACGTGGTGTATGTCGGTCGGCGATGAGACAGTTGGCCTGGCTGTTAAGATACTACACTGATACGAGTTTGTAGGACTATGTTCTGCAGTTGCTAGTATATCGCTAGGATGTAACAATGAACTCCAGAATTACGTAATTCACTTGTGACTGGAGAAGAGACTACACTTGCAACATAGCAATGACATGGAAACGTTGTATGACGAGCTTAACATTCATGAATAATCTACATTTTATAAGTCTCTCTCACTCTCCTACGTCTTTTTCACTCTATGAAGTGTGAATTCCCCTTATTGAATCAATGAAATAATAAATCAATAATAAGTCTTATTTTCAATCAGTAATACTTTTGTCAATCGGTACCCATAAGAAAATAGAGCAATTAAAGAAGAATAAAACCTTATGAATCTGAATAAATGAAGACGATATTAAAAATTTTAATATCCATTAGTGAAACATAACATACCCAGAAGGTCATCTGTGGAATCTCGCCGCGTCCGCCGCGGTTGCCCACTCTTCAAGGTCCCTACAACTGTTTTCTAACGACTCCTTCGAGAACTTCATTATTATATGTATCATATATTACGTTCGCACAAACACAACTGTTTTATTCATAATATTCTTTGGAAATAGATTTAATTTGAACAAGTATCGTACGGGTCTCAAATCAAAAATTATTATGTTTAAAATGTACTAAAGTTTATTTATCATTAGAAAATGAAAACTAGTGATTAAACAAATTAAAATAACGGCTTAACTCACATGTGCTCCGGTGGCGCCGGCCCATTAATTCACTCACACTCGCCCTGATGAAGGACCCCCGACGTGTCTGGAACTAGTCGGTACATGCACCGGAGCACACGTGAGTTAAGCCGTTATTTTAATTAATTTATTAAAAATGTCACGAAAGTTTTAATAATTTACTTGTGGTTAAGTTACGGTTAAATAAATGTTTCAACATTACCGAAGTTTCCATGAGAAACTTCATTTATCAAACGGGAACTTACTAAAGTTAGTGGGTTATTTATAATCTTTAGTAACAGATCTACGTCGTTCAGGTGATCACATAACAGGGCAGAGAAGTAAAACAACGTTCAATATAAGGTTCATTAACTTACGACTGGTTATTACAAATGTATATTGACGGTCGTGTCTGATTCGGGGTGGGCTAGGAGTAGTCTAGATAGTGAGGTAGGGGCCCTACCTCGAGCCCATGTCCCGCCGGCGCGGCGCCTTGCCCCCACTTAATGCTAAGCTGCCACATTTAGTCCGATACGAGTACAACACGTCCATTACCAACTATCGATTTAAATGCTTTGCTATATGATATAGGCAACGATTGATTTGTATGTCTTATTTATAGGAATATAAAGACGCAATTAAATTTATTACGCGTCAAAGCTGGCGAGAACTCCATATCAACGTTTACCGCTCTACGCATTCGGTATAATTATAGGTATAAAATATGTATTAATTATATAAGTACGGCGATACTTCACACCGGGACAGTTTTCGAAGCTGTGATCTGGGCATTCGCAGCCAAATATCAACTCGCGGCATTAGATTCGGTGGAGAGGCGGGCCAGAAGGCTAGTCGGTGATCAAGACCATAATTTAGCCAGTCTTGTGTACAGACGCAAAGTGGCTAGCTAGCCTCTCAGTGTTTTACAGATTGCATTTTGTGCGCAGGAATTACACGAGCTATTTCCCCCATTCCCATTCTACCACCGGACGTTTAGACATACGGCTGGTCTCCATCCTTTCATAGTAGACGTGCCGCGCGTTCGAACGAAGCGGTTCAAATGTCATTCATCGTGCGTACGGCAAAAAATTGGAACAAGTTGCCACCGTCAGTGTTTCAATCTAAGTATGACGTGGATACCTTCAAGAGAAGATTGAATAGGATGTATCTAAATATATATATACACTTCGATGCCTCTATCACATAACATAGTAAACTCGATTCGGGTTTCAACGCGTGCTTTTTATCTCAAGTTACCTTAAACTTTCATATTATATGTATCTAATGTATTGCATTCATGTTGTAGTCTTTGGATGTAACAATACCGTAGACCGTAAAAATATATACTATAATAGTTTACACTACATATACGTATATCTTTTAGTTGTACACATATTCTGTTTTTCAACATATTATTGCATTTTTTTATTATGATAGAGAGAACCACTTGCGCTAACCATTTTGTAAGTAGCAGCTGAAAATTAACACGAGCAATTCTACAAGAACATACGATTGCATGATTTGGCGTCACATCACGATTAAAATACTATTTTTTCTAGTTTTAATTTTTTTTTTACATTACTGCACCTATACATCTTTCCATTCAAGTATTGTCGATTATCACGTTGTTTTCTACCAAAAATTATAAAAGTTATATAAAAAATTTCACAATACAACTCACTTTTTTTGGGCATTCGAATTGGATAGACGACCC
Source organism: Papilio alexanor hazarajatica (assembly GCA_018246295.1). Lineage (NCBI taxonomy): Eukaryota > Metazoa > Arthropoda > Insecta > Lepidoptera > Papilionidae > Papilio > Papilio alexanor. Next base: position 1,384 of record DWLR01003458.1, on the reverse strand, counting down.
AACTGTTAGAAGCATATATGAATTAAATACAAGTCATTAAAAGTAGCAAATGGTTATAGTTATGTGTATGATGAATGAAAAATCGTGTTCGGATTCATTTAAGATGTTTCACTCACGACACGCCCACACGCTTCCGCATTTCAATTCAATTCTTCCGACTAGCCCAATTCTCGCGTCAGAGGTGAAAGTGTGTGTGGATGTATGACGCACGCGTCGGCGAAGATACAAGTTATTTTATCGATGACTCTAGGAATAGCGATCGAAAGAATTATCGAATCATCACCCAAATCGTAACTAAAAGCTGGTATCCGGACCAGTCAGATTGCGGAATACGCCCTTGCTTGGACGCCGCATAGGGTGATTAGACGTCTTGCATTGACGTCATTACGTGAATTTATAAGCTGAATTCACTAACACGCAATAGCCACCATAAACGAAAAACTTCGTATCCCTGCGTAGGTACTTCTAGGCATTTAGGCAAATGGATGAGTACTAAAACTAGTCTGCACCTTATAATTAATGCTGTAGTGTAGACATTCACCTGTGATTGTCGAAAATCCTTTTTGATTGTTTTTCATATAGTATTGTGTGCACCCGAAAGTTCTGTTCGGTCCATTCACAAGTTTCGACAAGTATGCGCATATTTATTTAATCCATATTCGTCTCTTTTTATCACTGTATTTGTCACCGACCGATTGTGAAGTTTGTTCGTTTATAATCGGTTTAGATATATAACAAACTGTCAGCAAATTGTGAACTAAACGAACCATTTCCAATTTCGTATCATTTCTCGACAGTTTGTAAACTGTCGAAGTCAAAGCGTTAAATTGTAAACTCATATTTTAAAGTGTCATCAATGAAAAAATCTTACGATACGTTCAGTTCAAAATTTGCTGAAAGTTTATAATAAGCCTAGTCAGATTATAAGCTGACGAGTTCATAGCCAGCCGCTGACATATACATACTGACGTAAGCGAATAAAACGAAGACGATTTCAGTGAATGTTAAGTATGAAGCGACCGTGTACCCATGGCAAGTGATAACGCTTATTTACGCCACTATATTCTGAACGAATTCGAATTATGAAAGATTTTGTGATTGTGAGATTATCAGATTTTTTTATTGACAAATCGTAATGTTAGTAATTTATTATATAAATAATAAAACACGATCATAAAAATTCATTAATGAGGCGTAATAAAAGAAAACCTAAAAAGTTAATGATGTATTTCATTTTTTTTAAACCTAAAATCACTTTAATAATATTTATACAAAATTGCTTAGATCGGTCGCTAGAGGGCATAAAAGGCATAAAATAGAACTAGGTTGTTTTTCAAATTAGTTTTCACACCTGTTATCAGGATATTCATAATTGTTTTTTTTT
>DWLR01003457.1:0-13504 GCA_018246295.1 Papilio alexanor hazarajatica | reverse complement strand
GTCCATGGGCGTCGGTTCACTTAATGTTAGGCGACCCGCTGCTCGTTTGCCTCCCTTATTCTATATAAAAAAAAACAAAAAAATAGACAATAACAACTTTTTGACACATGCTATCTGTTATCGAAAATAATGTACAATTTTGGGTACATCTTCGAAATCCAAAATCCAATGACGGAATAACATATCAATAAAAGAAGCATTTTTGAAATCGGTTTTTTATAGGATAAGAAATAGGTGGTAAAATAATGGTCATCTTCATTTACAATATCGGTTGCCATGGCAATGACAATAACAACTTTTTGACATATGCTATCTGTTATCGAAAATAATGTACAATTTTGGATACATCTTCGAAACCCAAAGATCTAATGATGGAATATCATATCAATAAATTAAGCATTTTTGAAATCGGTTCGGAAATGACCAAGTTCTGTGGTAACAAACATACAAAAATAAAACAACCAAATTGAGAACCTCATTTTTTTTATGTCGGTTACAAAATGAATCTTCTCGCAACGTCGTGGCATGTTCAAATGTATTTGATGTAACATAGATATTTGTGGTCTACGTTACATTTCCAAATAACTCACTGTCCAAATTTGCTGCACAGTGTTGAAATATGGATTGCTTTGTTCTCTTGGACTAAATTCCTCTGTCTTGGAATTTTATACACTATCTGAGCTGTGCGTCATGACAATTTAGTTTTCAGATTTAAATTATTGAAGACTAACATCCATATAAAATTATAATGGCTATCGATATTATAAATAAAGGCAAATTTTTCTATGTTGATTTTACCTTTATATTATCTGTTTTTCGAGAACAGCTTTTTTTGAGGTAAAAAGTACTCTGTGACTTTTTATGTAATCCTAAAAACATGTGTAAAATTAAATGCTGATCAGTTGAGTCGTTAAGGCATAAAAGCGTAACATACAAACAAACATTCTAATTTTTAATAATAAGTTAGGATAGCATTATAAGCGAGGAACTAATAGAATTGCTCGTTGCGATCTAAAATATTGTTATAAAAGGGTGGTAGTTTCTTTTTCCTTCATTCATAAATAGTAGATAATAGAACGGATAATGTTTGTATATTATTCTTGTGTAGTCTTCATTCTGTTTAATCTGCTACTTTATAGGTTTCTTTACTTAGATTCTCACAAATAAATTCAACCTATATATAACCTACACCCGAATGTATTAACGTCTTTTTATTCTAGTTTAAGTCAGTGACGACAATAAAATTCATATGCATCAATGAAATATGTGTGAACATACATGCATTTCATACTTATGATTAAACGCACATGTTGTTAAAATTCGATACCACGTTTGCCAAAAAGCAAGGGCAGAAAAGAAAAATAACAGGAAGAGATGTAAATTTTCGCAGTCTAGACCTTTTTACATATATACTGCTAATGAATAGAAAATATATTATATCTGTGTAGTTTTAAGACTGTTGAAGAATTTCTTTAATTATACTACAAGGCATAGTATAATTAAAGAAATGATATCCACAGTGGGTTAGTAATTTTTTTGGTTTCTGTTTTAGATTTTTTGATTTTGCTAAAAGATCTTTTCCTAAATGTATCTCGTTCTTAGATACAATTAGGGTTTATTAATTGAGCTGCTTGTAGAAATCAATAATGTGAATTATCTTAAAGTGTTACTTCAATTTTTTGACCGGTTGGCGTAGTAGCAAGACACTTGCCTTCCGCGCCGCAGGTCCTGGGTTCGATTCCCACCCAAGACAAACATTTGTGTGCATGAACATGTCTGTTTGTCTTGAGTCTGGATATAAAGACCACCGGAGGACGGGCAGCAGTGTCCTTTTCTTAGTACGGTGGAATATATTGCGATCGCCGACCCGCCTGCCAAGCGTGGCGATTGCACATTCCCCCCAATGATGCGGTCAATGGGGGAGGCCTTTGTAGCAGTGGACGATACTAGGCATAGGTAGAGGTGGTGGTGGTTACTTCAATAAATTCAATGAATTAATGGGAAGAGCTCTTAGGTCGTTTGGTCCAAATCTCCAAGTAATAAAATAAACTGCCTGTCTGTTTACCAGCTCAGAATATTTCATTAAATCACTGCTTCCGAGAGGTAAATAACTATTAATAAGTAATTCGTTTTAAAAAGAACTGAGAGGCAACAGCGAATTGATCTTTTATAATTAGATTCAGTCTTGCCAAAGCATTCTGTTTATCTATATACGTTTATTTATTTATAACTTATTGTCTTTTAGAATAAAAATACTTTCTTTAGAAAGCTTAAGTGCTATGCCATTTCTGGAATCAAACTGAAGTTAGTCCCCCTTAGACATCGAACAGTTTAACAGTAATTAATTTGGTCAAAGTGGGTTTACTGGAAACATTTCAGTTATTTCTTTTCCTCACGCCTGCCAACACGCTTAATTTTATTTTCTTTAAATGCGGTTATTTCATATTTTTTCATTGTTTCATTATCATCTCCCTACCCTTTTCCCACTTCCTTAGGGTAGGCACAGTATGTACTACTCTTCTATATCTCCTGGACTCTACTGTTGTCCATACTATTACTGGTTTTGGCAATAGTTTTACGTTTAATAAATATATATTGTACAATGCTTTAATATGATATTGTGAAATACACAAAATTTGTCTCTCTAAAATTCCAGTTGAATTGGATGGATAGTTTTTTCCAGTTGGGTTTTGCTGCAGGCTGCGTTTGAAGTTCTATTACCAGGTGTGTAGGATGTTGAGGGTCTAAAAACGTTTTGATAATAAATTAAATTTATTGTTACAAAGAGGACCCGTGTGAAAGCAAAGGTAAATATCGTCATATTATGATATGTATTTAAATGCTTTTTGATATATTTTTATAAAATGCGAGTACAATTCTTATAAAATTAGGTGCCGGACGAGAGCATTTCGCAGTTTTTTTTGTTTTCGTTTAGAATAATCCTTCGTTTTCGGTAGTACTGGGAAGAACAATTTCATGCTTATTTTCCCTCCAGAATATTTAATAATTGAAAGGCTTTAAATAAGGGCTTGACCGAGGTAAGACTAAAAAAGTTGACAGAATCCGCAGATTAAGTAGAGGTATTTAAAACTCGGCGTTTTAATGATTGGTCTGTAAGATGACACAGATCCTATCCTTTCATATTCCTTTCTCACTTCCTTTCTTTTATCTACTTTCCCTACTTTCCTCTGGTAATCACACAAATAGCACAAAAATACGAGGATCAACTTCTTAATTAACATCATAGTAATAATTATAGTAGAGGTGGGACATACTAGGAAAATTGCGTGATGAGTATTGCGTATACACGTATAGTACTTGTAAATACGCGTTACAAATTTAGGAGTACTGAATTTATGTACGCCACGAGTATTTAGGAGTACAGAATTTACTCTGTGTGGACAACAAAAAAAAAATTGGAATATGAATCATCACTTCGAATCGAGCTTCACTTTTTAACATCGAATTTTTATGCAATATTCCAACTGGCGGTAAATACATCTATGTTACAAAAAATACAAAAAATGGAGTATCTAAACCTCCATAAACATAAATTTAAGTTTAACGTACACTGCATAATCTAATTTTGTTCACTTTAGTATTTATTGTTTAAACTGGCACCACTCCCAATTATAAAAAGTTAATCTGTGAATCGTTACAAACCTCTATGATTTATAAAACAATACCAACCATAGACAAACGAATTGAAAACCCTGTATTAAATTCAAAAACTTGAAACATGCAAATCTACGAACCACTGTTTTATTTGGTAACGCTTACGGTCGATTTTGGGTCGAGCTATCGACCATGCGTTCATTGAATCACACTCTCGCTTATTATTATTACATGTCAAAATAAATGTTACTATGTAATTAATGATTACTATGTAATTACTATGTAATTAATGATTTTCGTTAGTTATTGGCATCTAATCTAATGAGCTGAATGCATCAATTCAATAAAGGATCTTAATGTATTGTATGACGAATAAAGTTGGTTTTCGATTCACACATTTGTCAATAGAACGAGTCTCTTGTCGCAGCGACGAGTACGAGTGGCGCCTACGAGTACGAATAGCACCTACGAGTATCAGTGACAAAAAGCGTTTACTAGTTCCAGACTTTTAATACTTCTAAATACTCGATACGCCTTCGTTTGGTTTTGTGTATTTAGGAGTATCGAGTGAAACCTAGTATCAAAACCTGTTCCAGTATATACGCTCCACCTAAATCACAGAAGTCTTAACAATAATAATCCGATAAGCGTTCAGTCACTTTGAAATAAATTAAGAGAAGAGTTTCCGTGGCTGGAATTTCGACAGTGACAAGGCTATGTACGATCATTATTCAATCTCAAAAGCGATCGGTAATCGAACCATTATGAGGGAAACATGCGAGCGAAGCGTCAATTGTGATGAAAAGAAAGCTGTGTTACATCTACGAAAAAAACTTGACAGTGAAGTTATATAAATTGTATTTTATTATCTTGAGAAACAGATTAATGTCAAAGATCAACGTATATCACAGCTTTTATATTTAAAATTTTCGGTCGGGAAAAGATTTTCCACATCTTCTCTACGTTTTAGCTTTTATTGTGATTCATGAAACATGATTCTGTAATTGAAATTATTGTTGTAATTTGCAAATTAATTTTATTTAAAAATACATAAAAAAATAGACCGTGTAAGTAGAATGCGAATTGATATACGCAAATTAACAAAGTAACAAATAGTTTATGCTTTTAGTATTCTTTATCCTCTTCGTATAAGCAAGAGATAACACTATATTTTATATAATGAATATTGTTTCTTTATATTAAAATATTAAGAACATATACTGCATTTACTCAAACGTATATGTACATAAGAGGTTATATTAGAAATGGGGCTAAGATAGATAGAGCCATCCGAGTATTTTATTAATTTTCCTATTGAGTCTATTTCTGTATATTGTAACTTTTATTATAATACGAACGGCGGGTGTTAGTCTCTCTTGTTTCTGAAATTTAAATAAACTTCAACCGTGGATATTTTTACTTACGTAACGTTTAGCTCATACGGGACGCCTTTATAAAATAAATTTTGTGAAATATGACAATAGATTATTCTATGCAAATAAAAATATTTTTTTATATATTTGTGGCGCCTACGAGTACGAATAGCACCTACGAGTATCAGTGACAAAAAGCGTTTACTAGTTCCAGACTTTTAATACTTCTAAATACTCGATACGCCTTCGTTTGGTTTTGTGTATTTAGGAGTATCGAGTGAAACCTAGTATCAAAACCTGTTCCAGTATATACGCTCCACCTAAATCACAGAAGTCTTAACAATAATAATCCGATAAGCGTTCAGTCACTTTGAAATAAATTAAGAGAAGAGTTTCCGTGGCTGGAATTTCGACAGTGACAAGGCTATGTACGATCATTATTCAATCTCAAAAGCGATCGGTAATCGAACCATTATGAGGGAAACATGCGAGCGAAGCGTCAATTGTGATGAAAAGAAAGCTGTGTTACATCTACGAAAAAAACTTGACAGTGAAGTTATATAAATTGTATTTTATTATCTTGAGAAACAGATTAATGTCAAAGATCAACGTATATCACAGCTTTTATATTTAAAATTTTCGGTCGGGAAAAGATTTTCCACATCTTCTCTACGTTTTAGCTTTTATTGTGATTCATGAAACATGATTCTGTAATTGAAATTATTGTTGTAATTTGCAAATTAATTTTATTTAAAAATACATAAAAAAATAGACCGTGTAAGTAGAATGCGAATTGATATACGCAAATTAACAAAGTAACAAATAGTTTATGCTTTTAGTATTCTTTATCCTCTTCGTATAAGCAAGAGATAACACTATATTTTATATAATGAATATTGTTTCTTTATATTAAAATATTAAGAACATATACTGCATTTACTCAAACGTATATGTACATAAGAGGTTATATTAGAAATGGGGCTAAGATAGATAGAGCCATCCGAGTATTTTATTAATTTTCCTATTGAGTCTATTTCTGTATATTGTAACTTTTATTATAATACGAACGGCGGGTGTTAGTCTCTCTTGTTTCTGAAATTTAAATAAACTTCAACCGTGGATATTTTTACTTACGTAACGTTTAGCTCATACGGGACGCCTTTATAAAATAAATTTTGTGAAATATGACAATAGATTATTCTATGCAAATAAAAATATTTTTTTATATATTTGTGCTCTATACATTTCTTAACCATTGATTATATTGTAATGAAATCTTGGCAAGAGGTCGTGAAGACGCCCAAGACGGTTTCTGGCCCGAAAAATTATGTATGTATAAAAATAAATTTATTAAAAAAATATGTATGTATATAAATATATTTTTCGTTTTTAATGAAACTTTTTGCTTTGATAACATTTTTGATATTTTAGATTTATTTTAATTCGCGATGCATTACAACCTAAGCCGGGTTCACCTAGTTTGATATACAGTGGCTGAGATCAGAAATTTCAATAGTTGCTGAATATGGTGGTTAGAATGAACTAAAAATGAATTAAAGCAATGATACGAAACATAATCATTATTAGAAAAAATTGTTCATATTATTAGAAATTCATCGCAGTAATTATATTAACAAGTTTTAGATGTTCTTAAGATTCAGTCTTGTGAAATCGCTCACTCTACTGAGATGCGGAGAAGATTCGAGAATGTAAGCCGGTAGCTATAGCCACAAGGTATTTTGAAAAATATGTAATTTTGTTTTTAATTATCAAACCAAATCTAGATAAGTTTTTCCTCTTAAGTTTAGGTTTAGAAGCGAATACTATGAAACTTGTGGTAAGCTATGTTTTTCTAATCATCAATACATCTGACAGTAAATTAAACATTTTGTAAGTAGTTGAGGGACGAGACGAAGATTACCGCTTAAAACAAATATAAAGTTTAAGCATGAACAAAATCACAAATCCGTCACAATTATATGTAAATAAATTAATAAGACTGACCGATTGGCGCAGTGGCAAGACGCTTGTCTTTCGTGTCGCAAGTCGTGGGTTCGATTCCCACCCAAGATAAACATTTGTGTGCATAAACATGTCTGTTTGTCTTGTGTCTGGATGTAAAGACCACCGGAGGACGGGCAGCAGCATCAATTTCGTAGTACGGTGGAACATACTGCGATCGCCAACCCGCTTGAAAAGCGTGGCGTGGTGTGGAAGAAAATAGTTTCCTTGAATGCACAAAGGCGTGACTCCAATAATTTTAAGATTGGAATTAAATTGATATTTAAAAAAATGTTGGCAAAAGCTTTTCATTAGATTGATGTTTATATTTGCATATTTCTTGATATACGCAATACTCATACAATACATATGTACGAAGACATAGTATTTTTTACACAATACGCAGTAAAAGGTAAGCAGGATCAAAAGGTCGAGGCAGACCACAATTGAGGTAGATGAAGGACTTTACTAAATAAAATATTGATCCAGCGACGGCCCAGGACCGCTTTTGTAGGTGGAAAGGGGAAAAGAGCTGATGAAGAAAGAGCAGTAAAAAATGTATACCAAATTATAAGTTACAAAATCTCCTTACAAAATCACAATTTCTTCATTATGATATTAATTACCAACGAAATATGAGATCTAAGCGAAGAAATTAAATTTATTTCTGATTGGAGTATTAAAAAAATTACAAATTTCCTCAGATTATTTCACTTCGTAACTCATTTTTATAACACATTAATTTAAACAGAAATACTTTTAGCTGTTTTTTTTTATATATAGCTTGCAAGAAAGTTCTTTTTTTTTCGGTTTTTGTTCGAACTCTCAGTTCAACTTGCACCTCAATGATAAGCGAGCTTTTTACGGATTTTTTTTGTTATTTTAAGAGGTTCTTAACAAAACTTTTACAGAAAATTTATTCAAATGTAAATTAAAAATTTTTCAATTACGTTATAGTAATTTGTTAAAGTAAATTTTTGGTTTTGTTTTGTAATTTTACATCACAACTTAAATCTGGTAACATATGTAGAAGTCTACATACTTAGATGTTAAATTATTACACAAACACGAAATCAAGTATATAGGTGCACACATATGCGACTATAAAGTATTCATTATACTTGACACTAAGTTATAAGAGAATAACCGGGAGAGGCGTGGTGGCTGAAGCCGGCGCGCTATTGGACTGAGCCTCCCGCTAAGAGGTCGCTTGGCCTAATGGCAAAATCATAATACCTTTTGACAGACGGACAAACTTTTCAAAACTCTACGTAGTTGTATAATGAAATAATCTCTACCGCATTATTATAGCATTTAAAGCTGAGATGAATGTTTTCTTTATTTTTTTCTTTGTGTTTAAAGTCATTTTTATTTGTAGTTATAAGAATATAACAAATTACTTTTTTATAAATATATTTACTACTATAATATCTTATGTAAGAAATTTGCCAAGACAGCTATTGAGCTGCAGTGGCAAGGGCCAAAGTACAAGGAAAATTGTACCAAACTTTGGAAACACCACGAGGACAAAAATACCTCTACAGAATGGGAGAGAAAGAGAGAGAGAGGAATGCAAGGGATATATTGCATACAAAATGTTTGAAAGACGAGATAGGAATTAATTTGACGAATGGAAAGATATTTCAAAAATTGATGAACGAAGAGAATGAATGGAATGGTATCCCAAAAATATCAATCGATATGGCCGTGGTAAGATCAGTATAGATAATGTAAAAATGGCTGTACTAGGTATGAAGAAACGACTGGCAGTGGGGCCAGATGGCATACCTGCTGAAGCATGGAAGGCATTAAAAGAGGATGGTTTGATGTCGTTGCCTTTGTTATTCAATAAGTCTGCACTCCGTCAACTGTGCGAAAAATACAGACGTGTTAGCAGATGAGTTAGCACATGATGAGCCATTGCACCCGTGAGGTTTTGCGGTGGGCTATGAAAGAGGTGGGAGTACTTGGGAAGTATCTGCAACTTATACGTGCTATGTATAACGTATACCTTGTCGATGCATTAACATTTACTACACAGAAGGAGGCACCCTGGTGTATGTTATTTGCTAAAGACATTATTCATGTTGAGGAAGATGCACCCTTCCAGTCTGCCCCGACTTCCGGTACCCTAGCTCATTGATCTAAAACGACGCTGATATTGATCGTGACGTAAAAAATAAAATATTCGCGAGTTGGATGAAGTAGCGACAGGTATAACATACGAACCACGACTTTCCCAAAATACATAAGACCTGTGGTAGTGTATGGATCGTAGTGTTAGTGCAGACTTAAGAAAAGATGGATGGACTGCGTATATGATAACTTGAACAAGAAAGGAGTAACTACTGAGATGACGACTGATAGAAGGGCATGGAAGAACTAAGCGTATTTTGGTGACCACACTTAAAAACGAGAAACTGGGCAAGAGAATGAAAGTGTATAATATCCATATTTGAAATATCTTTCGTCACGTGGCAAATATTTATGAAAAAGCACTCACTCAAAATTTGTGCGTAATACGAGTATTAATGGAAGTTTCGGCTAACTCGTCGTCTGATATATATGAGAAATAATAAGTTCTATTTATATAAAAGAAGTTGAAGAAAAAACGAGACATAGGATTTATACTTGGAATTTAATCTTTACCAAATCAAATTCGATTATTTTCGAAATTAATTTGATTTCAAAAAGTAAGAATTTGAAATTGAAAACTTATTTATATATGTAAATGTATAAAGTGATTTAAATTGAACACAAAATACTTTTATCTAATAATGTATGCAACTATGAACTTTAAACAGTGTCGTACTCGACATATCTTGATGTTTCACTTAAGACATATAAAACGGTGAAAAGTGTTTCAAATTGTTTTGTTGCACTTCGATAAAAGAGAATATCGCATTTGATTGATTTTGGCACGAGCGAACGCATCTTTTAACGTAGAGCTGAAAATTCCATTATGCTCCATTTCACTTTAGGGAATATTTGTCAATGGCACAATAATAATATTTTGTGTGTTCGCAATAATATTATAACAAGACGAACAAAGTATGTAACATAAAAGATCCTTGTTATAAATCAATACAATAAAATGTTGTGTTATAAAAAAGATCTTCTTTAAATAACAATGGTCGACAGAGGTGGCAATCACTACCGAACTTATTATGTCCCAAATGTGGTAGCGAGTAAATCTGTACGAAGACACATCACCAACTGAAAACATCTTTTGATATTAAAAAAGAACACAAAACTTCACATTATGTAGCGCATGTGAAGCTCGCAATTTTTTTATGGACTGAAATTCGAATAAAATACTCGAGACTAAACACCTACGGAATGAGCTTACCTAAAAAAAAATATATATATATTGCCCTTGTTATTTAAGTAAAAAGATTATTATTAAAATCGGTTCAGTATATTCGGAGTTCACAAATATAAAAAAAACTTTTTTTTTTCAGGATAAATACTGTTAAACAAATATATTTTTTAAATTAAAACCTTTTTGTTTATGATAGTTTTTATGATTTCACATTGTACTATTTATCTTTCAGGGTACAAGTACTATTAAGAGAATGCCAAGTGATATTAGGTCAGATGGTATTCGCCTTTGTGGGTCATTAAGAGAGGGAGTACTTTTATTTATGCCTATACATTAGCTTGATTTAAAGTGGGACTATAACACCAAAGAAATAAGTGTAAAAAGTTTTATTTAGGAATTCGTAACCATTTTTAAGGTACATCAGTTTCGAGAACAAAGTAATTCTATTATGTTTAAAAAGGTGGTTCTGATTCTAAGCTGCTATAAGCTGACCGAGTTATAAATATCGCTTTTAGCTTTGCGCTTAACGCTCGAGCGGACTTTGGCTGTATCGCAATTCCATATTTTATTAATCAATGTTGAACGAACCATGGTAACACTATAAATTAGTGGTTACGGCGAATGGTTCGGCTCGATACGGGATGCATGCTGTTACATATATAATAATGATATATATGTATTTGCTAATCGGTAGACGACACTGTTAACTTACGGTTAAAATGAAGCTGAAGAAAACCAAGGTGGGCTTAATTCGTGCCCGATTTAAGGCGATGCGATCTGAATGAATTGGGTGGCACTTATTATTACCACCCCGACAAAAATAAAAGGTTTCACTAGCTCGATTTTTTGCTGGCGTATATATTTAGATAATGTTGTAAAGCTTAGCATAGGAACCAACAGAGACACATACCTAAAAACTAATTGATTTTTCCTCTAGTTTCAATAGTCTGCCAGTAACAGGTCGAAAGTGAGACCTATGTAATTTGTTTCACCAATTTGATGAGATAACTCTTATATCGATTATAAGGAAGTCGTTAGGAGTTTATGTGTCATGGTCGGAATTAAATTTTTATAAACAATACTTACATAAATTCAGTGACAATATATCAGACGTATCTCAAGGCTCTGGACGAATGCCCTACGGTCTCCGATATTGGCGGCCGTCCAATTTCACCAAGGGTTCCTCAAAGAAAAATACCGCGCCATTGGAAAAGGAGTACACTAAATATATTTAATGGCGATGAAAGTAGTGCATTTGGGTGCGGTTAGGTTCCGAAATACCAGTGTACATATGTACTAAGTGCACCATGAACACGTCTTCTTGATCATTTTGCATTGTTACTGTAATTATAAAACTGACTTTTAAATTTAAATTAATATACTTGTCCAATTATACGATTGTAAAATTGAGGTTAAACATATTTTTTTAAATTACATTTGCTCTTTTTTTTCGGTTATTTTAATTATAATAATAACATTTCTTTGATATTATTTTGAATAATTAAACTGTAAATTTTTAAATCAAAAGGTTACAGAACTAAATTCGTTTATTAATTAGTAGTTAATTAAAAAAATATTGATTAATAGTTAATTAAAAAATGAATAATTCAGACTAACTGCATCCACATTACACTTCGGGAAGAATACAAATCGAATGCCACCTCACTCATTAAATTCGGTTGAGCTTTACGTTCAGTCAGCTTTATTGCGTTTTGAATTTCAATCGAAAGAAAGCCGATTAGGAGACCGTTTGGCGTAAATACCTATTACTCCCCAACAGAGAAAATCTTCGGAACGGGATTACAAGGGCTTCCCACTGTAACTTGTTTTTTTTTTTTGTTTTTTCTTATTTTCGAACGACTTTACTAAAAACTTGGTTGTGGTATTATAGTCGTGTATTAATATGGCAACAACGAGAGAATTATGCTAAAGAAAATTTATAAAAAACTCTTACATACTTACAATCGATAGATTTCAACTGTAATATCGATCGAGTATCGAAACAAAAATCTGTTTGTCTATCGTGGGTTGTATTGGTGGAAGTATTTTAATACTTTAACAAATGCTGTATTAATATTATCAAAATAACCGTTTGGCATATCCCGTTGTAACTTTGAAATAGCGGGACCAATTGGCGTGTGCCTAAATAATAGCATCGAAGACAAATAATTAATTTTGTTAAAGATATTAAATATCTTTCTCCATTTTTCACCACGCACAAGACACTGCAGCTAGTGGCTTAAAGTTATCTTTTAAAAATAATCAAGATCTTCTTAAGCATTAAAGTCGTGCACCATAATCATCAAGCTTTTCAATATACTGCTTCCGTTAATCTTTAATACTAAATGAGTATAATATCGATGGATAGTATAGAATTTTAAAGCTCGACAACTTTTTCTAAAACGCAAAAGTGAATAATTTTGAATTAGTTTTTCAGTAACCAGAAAATCATAATTTTTATCAGAAGCCTAAGAATAATTTAAAATTAAATATTTAGGGTTTTCGATCTATCTTAAACTTAAGTAAGTAAAAAAAAAGATCATCTAGTTAGAACATAGATTTTATTTACTTACTTATAGAATAAAATATGTAATATTAATCCAATAATATGTATTTGTGTGGTATAATCTGATAATTTAATATAAATATTGCATTATTATATTACATTGTTTGGATAAAAGATTTGACATAGTTTAAGACGATAAGTTGTAATTACAGTATGTTTTAATACGATTCATTGAAACTTCAAGTTGCTCGGTCGGCGTGAAAGATAGTTTTCATTAACCTTATTAAAATGGCATAATAACAAAGAGCGGAGTTCTTTTTCCAACGAAACCGCTGAATAGAGTAAGTCGATTCTTATCTTAAACTTTAAGGTTAAATTATTAGTGTTCAAGAAAACTTTGGTTTTACTGTCGTAAGTTTTCACGACTAATACGGTCAGTTTTCTTTTTATTTCATCAATATATAGATGTGGTTAGACAAAAGATATTGAAGGTGATATGATATTCGTCCTGTAATAGTAGTCAACTAAACGTTAAAATCTATAAACAACATAAAGAGCTAAACCGTATAAAATGCTTATTTAATAAAGTAGTTTTTAAATGAGGAAAAGATAGTTCGACTTTGTTTTGAGCAGCAATAGCTCAGTCAAGAATCTAAGCTATTGTGTGGGGTAGGTTCTTCAAATTAA
>DWLR01003456.1:0-13505 GCA_018246295.1 Papilio alexanor hazarajatica | reverse complement strand
TATATATATATTATACATGCTTATTATAAAATTAAATGAAAACATTCCTTCAGTATACATTCAAAATAATATTAGTAACAATACAGTCAGAGACGTTTATTGTAACCTATGACCATTGCAGATATTAATGATGACTCACGTGGAAACTCGTAAAGTAATAAATCAATAGATGTATATTTATAAAACGCAAACTGCGCAACATGCAAATAAAATTCAACAGCTAACGCTTCAATTTTCTTACGAACAAAATGGACGGGATTTTATTCACAAAAATCCTTTACAAAAACTGTGTATTGAAATGCAGTTTGAATTAATCGTCTCTATACGTAAGGATATTCAGTAGACAAAATTACTACCATGTGGGAAAATATGCAGCAGTTATTTTAATAAAATAATATAAAAATAATATACTGTTCCAACTCTACGTAAATGGAAAAAGGGAAAAGAGATGATGAATTTTTCAATCTTTTTAACTAAAGTATACTTTAAAAAAAATCAAATAGTTTAGTGTTGAAATTTGGATCCACAGGAGTTTCAATATCCTTACAACTTTCAATGTTAAATCTTTTAAGAACACATTATAGTTCTCTAATTCTGAGAGGTATTGTAGGTACCACGCTTATTGCAAAACCGTTATTAAATTCGAAAGCTAGTAACATACAAAAATACGGAACACAATCTTATTATGTAACTGAAGAAAAACGCAAAAGTCAATTCGTAGTTAATAGGAAGTTTCCTTGTGATGTACACTCGCTCGTTTAAGAACTACACGTATGAGTCTGAAAATTATAAATCGCCTTAAAAATTATTGACTCTAGATTCCAAGGAAAATGTACTAAATTTCTTTACTTTCTTTACTTCTCATGACGTTTATTTAAAAGAAAAAAACATTAAAGCGAATTTGTACTAATAACTTTAACGACTTCCTTTTTATTTAAATAGCTTAATCGTAAACAACGTTGTGTTTGACTAAAGTTTATACGAGTAATATACGAGACAATTTATTAGAAAGGAGAATTTTATGTTTGGCGTGACTCCAGCTAAAAATATTTCGACGAAACATTATTGTAAATGTTATACGTTATTGAGATATTACAACAGATTTTCCACTGTAATATGTATAAGTATATTCAATTGCACTGAGTAGTTGAAAGTTGGAAAATGGAAAAGGCATTCACAACACCTTATTAATATATAATATAGCCTTTACAATTTCTATTTGACTTTTGACATGACATGTTAAATATTTTTAAATTAATTTATTTAAATTTTATAAATCCTTGTTATTTGATAATGATATACTAAATAAGTTTTGTGTAAAAAAAATGCACCACGCATTTGATTAGCAGCAGATCTGCAACTACACATAGATTGGAATACCTGTGGTGTTGAAACTAATCAATATGTAACATTAGCACTTCGAGCGCAGGCTGCAGCAGAACCCCCAACTTCTGGCAGAATCAATCCAATCAATTCAATTCAAATTTAGTGTATTTTGTGCTATTTTATAATGTCATATTAAATACCTTATATAAGTATATATTCCCAAGGAGGGTTGGCGTCAGGCAGGCGGCCGGCCGTAAAACTATAGCCAAAACCAGTTGCAGTATCTAGGATACATGGAAAAGTAGTACATACTGTGCCGATCCTACGCAAGTGGGAAAAGGGCAGGGAGATGATAGCTTTTACAATTTCTGGTAATATGAAAGATTCTGCTTGATGAACTCAAGCAGAATCTTTCATATTACCTTTACCTTTAAGGATACCGGATTGCAAGCTATGAGTATTATTGTTACTTAGACAAGAATTTTGCTTGTTACAATACTTAAAATGTTATCGTTGTAAGTATTAAAAATAAAATACCATGTATTTCATAAATTAACAAATCTACGTATCTTTGGCCAAAATCAACTGTCTGTTTGAATATATTGTCATTAATGACATCCACAAAGTTGTGAACATTTTCAATAAACAGCGAAGTATGGCAAATAAGTTTAAATCTCTACATATACGATATTATTTGAGAGAAATGTAGCAGAAACCTGTCAACTATCAAATATACCTCTGTTCTTGTGTTATACGTGTAGATGAATTGTTTATAGAATCCGCGTGGGGAGAGTTTTCGGGCATCCGAAAAGGGGTCGCTGAACGAGACAAATTACTCGTGCCGTAATTTGAATCCCTCTTGAACGATTCAGGATCCAGTATTCGGTTTAATCGAATTATTTTGCAGGGTTTTGTGTGCTATTACATTTTCGCTAGAATAAAAATTGCCGAATGGCAGATAAATGAGTCTAATTTACTGCAACTTGCCTTATTAAATTACAAAATGCAGGGAAATCACTAACATTTCATACGTTCAGATACAATGGCTCTCAACTACTAGCTCAAATAATTTTTTTTTTCACTTTTCAATTCCATACTGTTCCACAATTTTTATTAAAAACGAGAAACATAGAGGGAACGTAAGAAAAATGTAATAACGTGACATTTTAATAAATTGCAATTAGTTGTTTAATTAGTGCCAAGTACAATATTGAACACGTAGTATACATATGTATGATTGCACTGAACTCTAAATAATATAAAAATAATACAGAAAATGATTCATTCATCATTAATAAAATTAAAACCAACGTTATTTTGTACAAGTTGACAAAAAAAGGTTGAATTAACTGAGGTGTAACCTGTAAATATATTATATTTGCGAAACGACTGCGAGTTAAAATTAATTTAAGTATAAAAATAAAGGATATTATCGACATTCGTGAGGTCTTTTGTTGTTTAACGAAGTCACTGTATATCAACACGGAGGCATTTTGGGTCGTTGCTCGACATCACTTGATTCCCTTTGTATTCGAGAGTTTGGCTTTTCTTTTGCCCAAAACAAATTGTTTAACGTTAACCCATTTCTAGCGGCTGTTCAAAGAGTCTACAAAATAAAAAAATTGTTATGAATTTATTTATTAACTGGAATGATAATTTAGATGTTTATTTCGGGATAACTCTTCCATTTATGTTAAATGTAATTATAAACAGCTTTAGACAACATCACAAGATAAATCTTTTACAATTATTCGATGTGTATTTAGTGTAACGGGTCCAAAGATTCGTCCGTAATCATTCATTTAAGAATAAATTGTAAATTGTTAAATGTTGTGTGTATATATATATTTAAAATAAAATATTAAAACACGGTATTTAATATAATAAGTTCATGTCAAAGGTTACCGGTCCAATTAAAAAAGAGAAAAAAACTGTTAAATTTGTTTAATTCAAACATTTCATTAAGAATATGCGCAAATCCTGCATCCATAAGAAATCAATAGATAGTGACATTGACAAAGTGAACATTATTACATTAAAGGAATTTACTGTAGATAGTTTTGACTTTAAAAATTGAAACAAATCTATTGTGATATTGAGTGAATTGAGATTATATTTTAATAAAAATATCATAACAATGTCCATGAAATACATACAGGTTACAGATAAACTGTATGCATGAAAGGTCTAAAAATAATCTCTGTTGAGACATAAAAGTTTATTCGGCAAAGGTAAACTGTTATTACTCTCTGAAGGACAATTCAACTAACGTCCGACCTTCAGGCGGGTCTCGAGAAGCCTTGTGGCGTCGTCCTTTAGGACCTTGTGTCTGGAGGCAAAGTATAAAATTAAACTAACCAGTGATCTATCTGCGCCGCTGTAGCGCTATGCTATCGTCCTACGCCACCGTTTGTTGTTTAAAAATTCAAGAATTTCTACTAAAAACGCTCTTTAGCAAAGTTTAATTTAAGCGTGTGCTAGAAATGTTTATTGACTATTTGCATGTCATAATGTAATAAATTTTTATAGTCAATTTTCAAGAGAGTTCACGAAGTACCTACTATTTCAATCTAAGATGGCCGCTGAGGGTGTGTCAATGGATACGATCCCAGATAATCTTCCTCCTGGAGGGTAACTTTGAAAGATCCAAGAGAGAAAGATCAAAACGATGGTTTAAATGACTTGACTGAGAAATATTTATGTAATGGCAAATGTCACCTCCTGCATTTGGTAAGGTATTTAACCTTATACGACTAATGATAGTGAGTGCTTAAATAATATTTACCAGTTTTCCACAACACAATTTCACGTAAGTTGCATCACATTCTCGCATTGGATGGGTTTAATTAGATTTACTCAAAACTTTCAGTGTAGAGAATTTAAAACGACCAAATCCCACCGGGATGACATGAATTGGAAACAATGTTAGAGGGGAAGTTGTGCCTTGTCTCTAGTCCAATATTCAAATGAGTGCAGTGGTGCATGCGACTGTATGCACGCTTCGCACGCGACTACTGTTCAACTGACACAAAATCTTTCTGCGATACACTTTTATAATTTAAAGATTTTGCATCAATTGTAAATGAAACCTCATACTTGAAAACAATAATGGTTTAGTTTCGCTTTTGCTAGGATATGGAAAGCAACGATAGTCGAATGGCAGGCGGGATTCGAACCCACGCAACCCTATTGACTAAGCCCTAATGGCTGGTTATCGGCGCTTAAATTCGCTTCAATAAATTCGTATTATTAAGTAACAAAGTCGTCTGTTTCGTATGCCCTTAGAAGAAACAGTATTCAGTAGCAGTACGGTAAACACTTGAGCTATTTATACCTGGTTAGTCATGGGCATCGCCCATCAGGGAGGAGGTAAAATAAACACAAAACCCATTTGTACCAGATATAGCGGATTCAAACCCCGCAGAGTTCAAGTTAAATTTGGCGCATGCGTCAGGAGACTTGTCGCAACTTGTGCGAGAATGGATCATTAAATGTCTCCATTGAAACATGTTCCTACCTAGAATAGTTAATGTACCTTAGATACTAAATCTTATGTACGTTTAGATCTCATTAAATAACATTGAAAGCCCATTATGGACACAACGCTATAGGACAGCTACGTAATAGGACAATATAAATAATAGTTAATTAACACGAACTACGAATATGATCACCAAAACTTTCCGCCAAGACTTCTTTGGGTAACTCTCCTCCTCCCCCTTTCTCTCCCCCTCTCTCTCTCTCTCTCTCTCTCTCTTTCTCCACTTTGAGAGTGAAGTATTATTTCATATAAATGGTTATTAAAATTAACTTCAATATACATTAGGGTAGGCTTCGTCTTTAATGCGATCGGAAATCTCAAAGTCAAAACAGAGTACGTGTAATACTTTCAACCGTCGCAGTCTCCATAGTTGAATAAAACCAGAAAAAATATGATAACGAGGAAGAATGATAAGAAGAAGAATTCATCGGAAATAATATAGTATCAATTCTGATTTAAAAAATTGAGCGTTTGGTTCTCGGAGAGCTTTTACTAATGAGTTTTGCTTGTCGAATTTTTAGGAATAAAATAATAATAATAGTAGAATTTGTAAGAAACTAATTCTGAGGGTTTTTTGAGAAGTTCAACACTTGTTACATTTGCGATAACCCAAAAAAGGAAACAAAAATATATTTTAAGTATTTTACGAAGTATACGAAGAATAAAAATAAAACAGAAATAACAATAACATGTCTTTGTAATGAAAGTCTATAATTTTACATGAAGCAAATGAATTGTTGCATAATGTAAAAAAAAATAAACCAACATATTACACAATATAAAATTTAAAAAGATGTATTCCAAATCATGTAATGTGTCCGTCTCGGAAAGAAAATAAAAACATTTACGAATAATAAGGTTAAAATGTCAGCCGTTTGACTAACCAAATAAAGAAAGAACTTAAATTATGTCGTTCAGACGACTTTGTCACCTTGGCGGATTAACAAAATAAATGTCAAAACGGTTGCGTTCGAACTTAAAAGGTTGTATACAAATAAGATAATATACAAGGTCTTTACGAGAACTGAAACGTATTCATGAAGTGAAGAATTACTCGAATATGATATATTTTATGCCGTTTATAAATAAGTAAGTTTATGCATTTATTTGTCATTTACGTTTATTATTTAATGTTGATTTTACCATTCTAGGACTTAAAACTACATATGACGTCACAGCATAAAATGTGTTGAAAAAGTTTTTCGTATTTATGTGACTTTTTACAAGACAAGAACGATGTTCACATGATGGTAGAAAAAGAAGAGATCCATGTTTAATTTGTAACTAGCAAGTCGCTCGGGTATATAGACAAATAAAAATATAGCCAAGATTACTCGCTAACAATAGTGTTTTCTATTGATTCTAGGTTTTTTTTAAATCGAATCAATAGTTTTTGAGTTCTTCGGAGACAAATAAACACACGAATATTTTATCTTTTTAATATAAGTATGGACTTTCAACATAAAGGTAAAACTTACAGATGCACTATACTATAAAGTACTCACTTGGAGATTGGAGCGAGACCTTCTCGGCATCACGCCCACGACTTCGCCCCTCATTATTGACTCGATCACTGGAACAAAAGCAATCCTTTTAATTCAACTTCGATAAACTCAAGGTAAATGACAGTTTTAAAGAGGAATCTTTTCCTTTTAACAAAAGTACAATAAAAAAAATTAAACGATGTAAACAAAGAACAACAAGTTGAAGGTTCAGATGTAGTGTGGTTTCCTAACAGTGTTATGATAAACATAAAAAAAATGTTTTATTGAAATTACTTCGGCTTTTTTACATTTGTAAACCATTGTCAAAAACCACACATAAAAGAAGCTTTTGATTTAAAGAAAATCATCTAACAATTTCGAGTTTATTTCTATACACTGAATATTATTAAGCGAATAAAAAAAACGGAGTAATCATGTTTCATTTCATCTTAGGTTGTAAAATACTCTTGAATTGTACTGGAAATTCCAAGTGATTGGAACTCGATAAGATCAGTCGAATTATTTTCGTGACTGAGAAATGTAAAAAAATATAAAGTAAACATGATAAGCGACCTTTATAAACTCTTATATAGTATTTTTTTTTTCGTGTGTTATGGCAGGTTAAAGGGAAAGTATGTTAATGACGTTACATTCATTTTTCATGTTAAAAGACAAGGCCTTTGCAGAGTAACTAAATAATTATATTAAAAAGTATAACTCTTACGTTTGCTATTATTATTTTTGATTTAATTACATGAATCCAAAAATAAGCATAAAAAATTTGAATGGAAGTAAACAAGAACAATTAGCATATTTTTTACAATTCTAATCTAAAACGACGGTAATAGGTAAAACGACGGATTGGCGTCCACCTGATCGTTTTACTCCGGCCACAAAAGACGGAAAGAAAAAGAACTGCGATCTGCGGCTGCTACCAACTCAAAAACACCACATAGGAAGTTAACAATAAATAGAGCACATACATATTTTTTTACACCATTTAAAGAATTCCTGCTTTATATTAACTCTCTACTTAGCTCTCCATGACGAAACAATTTAGTGTCACTATTTATTTTTTTGTTAAATGTGGAAATCGCAGTTTTCTATCACATACAAAAGGTTAAAATAAGTTTGTTGGTCTACTTATAAATTCAGTTAAGCCACATAAATAAGTAATGAGAAAAAGAGCATTGTTTTGATACTATGGCATGTATAGCGGGGATAAACTGCACGCGTTTGATATGGCTTCTCACATCCAATTATAACACACACTAATACCGCTGGTGTTTCGCTGCGGCCGGCCCGTCTACCGTTACAATACACCGGCTCGGATGCACACGGTTACGCAATGCAATACTTTACTATTGTTAGCCAATCGAACATTGCATAATTACATAATACATACGACGATACAATGCTTACAATTTTAATGAGTGCGATAACACGTGAAGAACGCTTCAATGTACCGAATATCGATAAAAGATACGAACCAAAATTTAAACAACATTCCCATAAAAACATGTGATCTCAGTTTTTTCAGTGAAAGAGATAGAGAAATTTAATAATAGACTGTAAATATCTAAGGCACTGCTTAAATTCACAGTCCTTTTCTCGTAGTACGTCTGAAGCAACTATTTTGTCAACATCGAATCGGTTAATCAAGCCGTGCACAGCAAACACAGTTGCGAAACAATGGAAATAAACCTAGCAACTGTGATAACACCGACGTCATGCTATAAGTATTAAAAAAGGTAATTACTCCACATTGAAACAAATTTGAAAGTAATCGAAACAAGTTACACATCAGGAAATAATTGTGTAATTCGATGGTAAGGATCGTGTTATGCTCGTCTTTTTGTACATGAAATGTAACTTAATTGTATCACTTAAATATAACCTCGAAAATTTAAATATGGCTCGTGACGCATTTAATAAAGGTCAGTTATTTCAATTAATTATAAATTGTACGTGAAATGTGTAGTTATGTATAACTAGTTTTTTTTGACCCCCTGCCTGCCTTTAATAGGCGGAGGAGGAAAAAATTACATGTCCTTATATCCATCCCCTTCCCCGTCAAATTCTTTAAAGAAGGGGAAGAGGAGTAAAATTAGGCCTTCAGCACCACACTCCTCAGACGAAATGCGGAATAGTTTTACTTCACGCCTGTCTTTGTGGTTGTGGTAATTCACTGGGCCATTCGTGCAACAGATGTTGCGGACTCTACCACTGTTACTACTGTTAGTTAATATGTCTATAGTCCACCCTGAAAGTATGCCACAACTTTATCTTCAGGAATCTGAAAATCTTCACATTTTACGACGTCTCAGCTAATGCAATGAAACGTGAGATTATAAAATATATACATTAACATTAAAACATTTTACTTTTTTTTTGATTTAACTTATATCAATGGGAGATACAGATCTAATAAATATACCATGAGTAAAGATTAACGATCAACAATAATATTTAATTACATTATCACAATCAAATCTATAACGGGTTCACCCTTATCTTGAACCGACCGTTATACGATCCGGTTATTATATTGTAGCCGGCTTTTATTATAATCAAAATTTACAACTAAAACGTTACAACTTCACTAAAGTGAATTCGTCCTACTTCTGACTTCAGTCGAGCTCTACGGTCGACTTGAATAGAACTTACTGCGAAGTGACTGATGCAAAATTTTACGTAAAAGTTCATTATTAACTAAATTTTAATAAAAGACAATTTTAATAAAACATTTACATTTATTTGTCTCAGAGAGGATTTCGAGTTAACGGGTTAAAGTGATTCCACTGTATAATCTTACTATGTCTACCTCTAAACGACCGTAGCATAACTTAAGCCGTTACATTTATTTCAATTGAAATAAAACATCAAAGGTTACGTAAGCAAAGACCATCTATGCGGAGTATACCTTTGAATTGTGTTTATAAAACGCGCTGTGCTCAGTGAACCCGGACGTCATTGTTCTGCAGACAGGCGAGCGTAATGGGCGCAGTTAGTAGTCAGCGAAGTTAGTTACGCAATGCGCTGATTCACCGAGTTAGCGTAATCAGAGACCACTTGTGCATTTTATGATGTTGATATGAATTAGAAGATAACAGATTCGAATTTTAAAAAATCATATACTAGGAATTAAGATACGGTGTTTTATATTCACTGCTGGATAACTTTTAAGAGACCATCACCTCAATAATAGCATTTTTTTCAAAGATTAAGAATTTCCCTCGAAAAAACCCAACATTTAAACGTTTTCGTAAATAAAGCTTTTACTAAACATTTATGCAATTTTACTATTTACACGGAATGATTAAGAAAGCTCTACCGTACAACGATGTCTATGGTATCTGTCATTAAGGCATTAAATTAAATTGTCTTTCTGACAGTGCCATGAGTAACTGTGGGTTGGGTACGATGCTGAGGAATTATTAAAGGCCTTTTACAATAAATGGTATGATTTGGTAAATACATTTAAATTATTGCCTGGAATACTTTTAGTCATATATATGATGTTTATTTTAATTAAAAAAAATTACAATTAATATTTATGTAATTAAAAAATAATTAAGTTATGAAAGCATAATCATTTGCACTGCATATAAACATGTTAAATTACATGATATTTCACACTTTTTATAAAGAGCATTTTAAACTTCATTTGACAAGTGCGGGTGATGTTCAAAGAAAAAATATTCATGTTTTAGTGTTATCATAATTATTTCGTCTATTACAGCGTAAAATTAACGAAACTTAAATGTGTATATAAATGGAGGTATTTCATATCTTTAAGGAAGTATCAGCTACAAGATCATTGTTAAGTAAGCTAGTACATTTATTTTATTTTATGAATATGCGATCGGTTCGTGGGACCTTATTTTTGCACCGCATTCCATAGAATCAATATTCATTGTTTTGGATATAATTATATTATTTTGACATGCAAATGCATGTTCTATGCTAAACATATATGTTGAATTACCTCCATCACCAAGAAGTCTCATTTGCACCAGAGCGGGATCCTCGCTATGCTCCTCCAGCACAGTATCGTCGGTCACCGTGAGTTCCTGTGGGAAAATAAACACCATGTAGTAGTTGCTGGGCAGCGTAACATAACCTGAGACTCTCTTCATAGAGGACTGTCGGTAATACCTATTTTAAATAAGCGTTTGTTAAAGTAGCAGTCACCATTCCTCATATCATAATATATACACCGGACAAGACTCCATCTACTTTTTAAAATCGGTCAAGCCGTTTAGGCTACAGGAGGTCACAGTAGAACGGAAATGCATACATTACATACGCAAGAAAAGAATTACCCTCCTTCTGGGTCAGTCAGGATGGTTATATCCATAACTAAAGGATGAGGATTCCCATCCCACCAAGATAATTTTTTTGTCAAGCTGACTCTTGTTTTGTAGTATTTATATACGCATGTCACAAAACGATTCAACAATCTATTTGTTAATGTAACAAACATGGCAAGTTAAATAAAAGCGTTTAATAACCATTATTCAAATTGAATGAATGAATATGATGATTTAACTGTTTAGGATAGAATAATCGCTTGTACACCATCTACGGAATGACCTCCTAATCTAATTTTGCTATGACATGAGATCTGCATACTTATGTATTACTTAATTTTGCTTATGCTTTTAACTTAGCTCAGTAAAACATCATTCATATAGTTAGCGTCTTATATATCGAAAGCTGGAGAAAACAAAAGCCGAGACGGTTTTGAAACGGGCTCTATGGAGACAATGCGTCTTATATCTCAAAGGAAAAGAGGTAGGGTGGCAGGCAACTTCTCCTATTTCATGTATTTACAACTTAACTGTTACAACTTTAGCTGTTACAACAAATTATACATTTTATGAAATCTCTTCGAATATGAAGTAATTTTTTAATTCAATTTATTTTGTCGTAATTTCGTCACTATTAATGTATGACCATTGTTAAAACTATTAGCTTAAAATAACCGTGGGACAAATGGAGCGACTAAACCAGGAAGGGTCTAAGTGTTCACAGGATACGATATAAAATATAAGTAGCAGCCCACCGCTGTATATCCTGTGGTTAGAACTGGAAAACGGACACTTTGTTACTATTGAAAAAGTTTACAAATCCTCCTCTATAGAAGTAACTCTAACGAGTAAGTTGTAAGCTATACACATCGTTCCCTAATTAGCACGGTCCAATTAGTAGATAAAACATATTAGCTGATTATAAAAAACATAGCTTTGGGTCTTAGATAGAGATTAGATGGAGGCAACCTTGATAGTTGAAATTTTCAGTATCTACCTATTATCGATATGCTTGGGCAGCAAACCCACGCAAAGAAACCATTAAGGTGATGTAATTAACACATATGCAGATTGCGAATTTATATTAGTATTTCTTTTCAGACTACCCAGTAAAGTTTGTTCTAGGAAAAAGAAAAATTATAGTAATAATATATAAAGTATTATAATAAATTATATGTCCAATTATATATTCATATTTATTTATTTTATACTCAAAATTTACAAAAAAAACATGATTTATAACAATCAATAAAAGACATCCCAACTTTAATGATCTAAAATAAACAATAAACAAGAATAACATTGTAAAAGTACCGAGAAATCCCTTCGCATCAGAGCAAACAAGATCCAGTGAATTGCTATTAAAACTTTCTCACGACTTCTCGTAGATGTAAATATGCGGCGTCTGGTTTATATTGCTTTCATCGTTCAACGTTCTTAAAATATTTACAGAGTGCGTTTGAAAAACGAGGAAACCTGACAATAGTTGATTGATTAACTAACTAAACGTAGCATAAATTATTATTAGCAAAGTTAGTTTCAAGAATGTTAAAGGAGAGGATGTTATGACTGCAATGGAGAAAATCATGC
The DNA here is from genome assembly GCA_018246295.1 of Papilio alexanor hazarajatica. NCBI lineage: Eukaryota > Metazoa > Arthropoda > Insecta > Lepidoptera > Papilionidae > Papilio > Papilio alexanor. The sequence continues at coordinate 1,251 of DWLR01003456.1, read as the reverse complement.
ATCGCTAGTTTGAGTATGTTAGAAAAATTTATGAGGACTAACAAAGTTAATCTATGATGTAAAAGTCAGGAAACTTAAAGGAGATTTATTTCGATCAATTCGTGGACACGACATGGAATTTTTGTTTCATTGAAAAAAAAATGCAAACGTCAATGTTAGTTAAATATATCCTTTAATAATATAGTCAGTATAACGACGTCATTAGAAATCGATGGGATTGACATACCTTACATTTTAATTTTAACTTTTAACATACAAATGTTTACAATTTACTAAAGCATGTAATTTTTAAATTAAGTTAGAATTTTAGAATGACATTGCTACATTTTATATCCAGAACACTAAAAACCATACAAAAAATATAAAAATCAAAATTTCAAAACTATGAAACAAGACAAAAGGTTGTTAATTAATTTACTCAATTCTCTCGTTTAAACTAACAGAAATACTGACGTACGACTTAAACTGACGAATGAATCTGGGCGAAAATTTCAAAAGCATCATCGTATCTTGAAATAAGGCATGTAAAGTAGAGCGGCAACTGTTTTTTTTTTTAATTCTTAATCTTATAAAGCTAACGAGTAGAATGAGTTTCCGGTGCGAGCCCCGCCCCACTCGTACGCCGCGACCGCGACACACATGTCGCAAATGCAATTTACTGTATCACCGAGCTGACACATTTCTACGTGGGAGACGACCGGTTAATATAACCCTTTCATTAAATCAATGCTGATGCTGTTTTTTCTAAGTGCAAAACATTAATAACAAAAACGTTCGATAAGGTTCAAGGAAAAATGTTCTATGAGAAAAGATTAATGGGAACATTGGACTCTGAAAGATTTTAAGTATTTTATTTCTGTCGGTCTCCACTTCTCAGGACGAAATATAGCTGTTTTTCAAACAATGATCGTACAAAATAAAAATTTTATGCAATGGGGATCAGTAAAAACACCTAATAACAGAACACCGCAGCTCATGTCCATCTGCAACACTAATTGCTTGAATTAATCGCATTCACAACAAAAGTAAAAAAAGATTTAAAAAAACACATAAAAAGTTTTCCATCGCGCCCACGAAAAAATACGAGTGGAATTAATGCCGTCGTAGAAAAACTAAGTAGAATTTTAAAAGAATTCAACACACAACGTTTTAAAGTTAATAAGTTCGAGTTTATAATTACGAGGGTGAATCAAAAAGTTCTTAGAAGTGCATATATATGAGACCTTTTTGGATCAAGTTCGATATTCAAAT
>DWLR01003455.1:0-13506 GCA_018246295.1 Papilio alexanor hazarajatica | reverse complement strand
AAGTTTCAATGTAGTCAATGCCAAAATGTCAAGTAAAATCTTAGGACGCGCTTAAAAGATATGGACTCGATATTTGACCTTTTGGACCTAAATTCTAAGTTCATATGTAGCATTATTATACAACTGGTTAAATAACAAATCAAATTTTACTTGAATCGCCACATACTTTAAGTAGGACGGGATTTTTTTACGCAATATATGACAGACTTCTTAAAATATTAAGATTATACTTTATTATTTTTGAGGAGTAAAAAAGAACACATTTAAAAAATCCTGATAACATGACTTGTCAGGTTGTTCGTGAGCTAATGTTCTCCATCCCTTAGGTAGGTCATCATCCCATCTCTTTATTTGACGTCCTCTTTGTCTTTTCCCGTTCCTGGGGTACCATTCTATAATTTCTTTTGTCCATTTTTCCTTATTTGTTCTTATAATGTGCACTATCCAATTCCATTTTAGTTTTTTAATTTTTTTAGCAATGTCGCATACTCTTGTTTTTCCTCTAATTTTTGAAATGGAGTTTATGTTTAGCATACTCCGCTCCATATGACGTTGGCAAGTTATAAGTTTTTGGTTGTTTTTGCTCGTAGTAGGCCACGTTTGACATGGAAGAATGCATGTATTACATAATTTGCTTTTCACCGACATGGGCAAGACTTCGCTTTTTACTATTTCTTTTAGGGACCAATATCGTTTCCAAGCGTTGCTGATCCGTCTGTCAATCTCTTTTGAATATTGATCTTTTGTCGATGTTATTTGATCTAGATATACATATTCGTCGATGTATTCCATGACCTCTTGTCTTAGTTCTATGTTTGCCTTTACTGCATTTGTCATTAGTTTGGTCTTTATTTGATTCATTAATAAGCCTGCTTTCCGGCTTTCTTGGCCTAGTTGTGCATAGTTCTAAGAGTCTCTGGTGTCTCGGCAAATAGTACAATATCGTCTGCAAATCTTAGGTGATTTAAGTTTGTTCCATTTATATTAATTCCAAACTTCTCCCAGTCAATATTTCTGAATAAGTTTTCGAGCACTGCATTAAAGATTTTCGGTGAGAGAGGATTCCCTTATTTGACACCTTTTTCAATGGTGAACTCTTCCCCTACTTGTTTGAGTTGTACTTTTGCTGTTGAGTTTTTGTGAATTTCTTTTATAATTCTTATGTATTTATCTTCTATGCCTTGATTTTTAGCGACTTCCAAATATAAGTATAACTCCGAGAATCGAAAGCCTTGCTATAATCTACAAATGCCATATAGTAATTCTGACCATACTCATTACATTTTTCTGTAATTTGTTTCACTACATGAATGCATTTGGTTCCGCCCGTTTTTTCGATTTGCTCTTTTAATATATTTAGTCTTTCTTCTTGTTATTGATCTGTATCATCTTATTGATGTTTGGATTTTTTACTGATGTTTGCTATATTTTATCGGTTTTCTTTTCGATTATCTAACATTTTCTTTCTCGCTTCCATTAATTTTATTGTTCCGTTCCCTAATTTGTCACTTTTTATTTTTTTGTACAAAATGTATTTACACCCTTCAGCGTGTTCTCTAAGAAGTCGTATTTACTCTGCAGCGTTTTGTGTATTTTGACGTTCAGTAACGAGTATGCTAATTAATTCAAGATATGTGGTGGTGTAGATAATGTTCTAACATTTTTATGGTGATTGGTATTAAAATTCAACTTGTTTATTACGGTCACGTCGCTGAACATTCGTTTTTCTTTTGTAAGAATAAAGTCGATTTCGTTTCTGTCTCTCCCATTTAGGGAAATCTATGTCCACTTCCTTGACTTCCCTTTTTTTCAAGAAACTGTTCATTATTTTTAAGTTGAATGTAAAAAAAAATCTACGAGTCTTTGTCCGTTATCGTTTCGTTCTCCACTGCTCTATTTACCAATCACAAATTCGTCCTTGTTTGATTTACTGCCTGTCTTTGCATTGAAGTCTCCAATAAAAATTATATTTTTTTCAATATTTGCATTATTTCGAATAATTTGCAATAAAATTTGTCCTTCTATGTCTTCGTATCTTGTTCACTGCGTACACTTGGATAATTGATATCGGCTGTTTGAATTCAGTCAGTTTTATATTGAGATGTGCAATTCTATCTGATATCCCTCTGAAACTGATTATTTTGTCTTTTAGGTATCTTTTTACAAGAAGCCCAACTCCATACATCCCTTGTTTTTCACCTTTGTAATAGATATTCATATATATTCAATGTATTCTGTTATCTCTTCTCCTGATCTTCTAACTTCGGAAAGTCCGATAATGTCCCATTTTATTTGTTTTGTAGCGTGTTCTAATTCTTATCGCCTGTGATCTTCCATTAGTGTTCTTACGTTTAAAGATGCAAGATATATTTTTTTCTTTTTATGCTTATGCCTATGGGTGTGTTTGAGGGTTTATTTCTAGGGGATGGTGGTCTGACAACCCCACGGTGACCAGCCGGGTTGGGGTTGTTCCGCTTTTGGTTACTGGTGTCTGGTTGCTATTTGCTTTGATTGGACTTTGTTTTCGATAGTCTCATCTTGGTCTCATCATATCAAAAACATTCCTTTTCTTTTATTGATGAGCTGCTGCTCATTAGCTTCTTGGATATGTTTTGGTTTCGAATGATGTCGACTGGTCTCTCTTCCTTTTTTCTTTGTTTAAATTGCCTTCTTTAACTATCAACTGATCATATTTCATTTACGCAAAGTTTCCTTTAGCACGTTCTTCTTTAAGTTTCGAGTGTTATGCTCTTCGTCTTTCTAGTATTTCCTTTGGAAAATCTTCAGTAACATATACTTCTTTTAAGCTCCTTTTTTTCTTTAATATCTCGCTTCTTTTCCAAATATTTGTGAAAGCAATAAGAACAGGTCGCATTTTATTTTCCTACACGGCTCCGATACGATGAATCTTCGCTATGTCTTTTGTTTCTAAAGTAATATCTAGGTCTGTTTTAATGGTATTCTAAGCTACTTCAAATAGCTCTAATGGAGATTTTTCTTGCTTCTCCAAGCCAAAAAGAATAATTTTTCTTTTCTTTTCTTTTTCACTTCAATTGTGCTCTTCATAATTTTGTTTTGTTCTATCAAGGATTCTAGCCTTTATACCATTCTTTCAAATATAATTTCATTTGGTCGAAAAGCAATTTAAATTGTTTCCTCCATTTTGGTAGTTTATCTTTCGCAGCCCGGCAACCCTAATATGCATTGCCTTTGATTGACGGATATGACATTTACGGCAGATGTCACCATCCGCTTTTATCGTTTGTCAATTTGACTAAATAACCTCGAATGCTCGAATTTTCCTAAATACCTACTTTATTACAATAGTTACTGTTTATTTCCAAATACCTAACAGTAGCAGTGCTTCGTTTAATATTGTTTAGTATTGGATTATGTACTAAAACCTCAGCATAAATCTTAAATAGAGTTACTGCAAATTTCATTTTACGCCCAAACAGTAAAGACAAGTCTTAACTGAAAGCTAATTTTAGGTTAAACTCAAATTCAAGCCAGCAATTTAAACATCTAGACTTTGTAACAAAGTTCCTCAAAGTCTTCGACTGTGTCCTTAAATGCTTAATTTGTACAAATTAATTTATTATTAACTTATTACAAATTATTTATATTATAATATACAGAAATGACTCAACAGTACTCACAACAACTTCGACTCACTAAGTAGATCTTTTTTGGAAATACAATTTCGCCATTTTTAAGCAAAAGTCTGTGTTTTAAGTACAATTTTTTGCTTTAATGTTAAATTTCCAACGAGAAAAAAAACCAATGTGCGCAAAGAGGCGAGAAATATAGCAAATTATGAATAAACAACAAAAATACGTAAGTAATCCTCAAATGCTATGATTTGAAGACATCTTAGATATTCATCTAATTGATTAATACAACTCAATCTGAATTTCAATGTTATAAATAGTTTTGAATCGAGTATTGTTACCAGATTAAGACGTTACGCTTCATGACTTACATTTACCGTCTCGGAAACTATTTGCTAAATCGAAATTCTACTGCCAACTTGATTTCAAGTTTAACTCGAAATGATTCAGCTTCATTAACAAAAGACCTCTCAGACGGCTAGCTTATTTAATTCCAGATGAAGAAGTTTATATAAAATACCTCGGTTTGTTATACACCTGTATATTGATTTAAAGATGAAAAACGATATTTCAATAGGAACAGATAGTCATTTTAAACTAATGGCGAGTAGAGATTATGTTAAACTGTGTTTTTATTCATTAACATCTATAGAATGAAATAGTGTTTTTTATATATGAAAGTTTTAGAAACCAATTTAAAACTGATCAAGGTTAATAGTAATTTTGTTAAGGGTTAGATACTTGCCATTCACGCTGCAGGTCGTGGGTTCAATTCCCACACACGACAAACATTTGTGTGCATGAACATGTCTGTTTGTCTTGAGTCTGGATTTAAAGACCACTGGAGGACGGGCAGCAGCGTCTTTTTCTTAGTACGATGGAACATACTGTGTTCGCCAACCCGCCTGCCACTGTACAGATACATTAAATCATCCGCAGTTCTTACAGAGAAGGTGGCAAAAAAGGAAGTGGTTTACCTGATATTAAGTCACCGCTACTCATAGACATCTGCAATAAGGTTATGAGTTGGAAATGTATTACCTACGTTTAATGGACAGACGAAGTAATAAAAGGAATAACGGATACATTTTCCTTTTACAATCCATCCTCCTTTCATTTCCGCTTCCTTGAAACAATGACGATGTTCTATATATTAGTGTGTAAAATCGTTTGTGTTAGTTTTTTTTATGATTAAGGAGAATAAATAGGTATATCCTAAATAATGTCCAGAGCAGAGGTACAGATAGCGGGAACTGTTTTCAGATACAGTTCATGGGCAGTAGTAATCACTTATTATGCGAATTGTTGTTCCTTATCCCTTCTTTTATCGTAAAAAATCCTCATAAAATCAAAATCAATTATACCAACATTTAGTGGTAGTAGTTGGTATTGTAACTATAGATAATAACATATTCTTTTAGCCCAACAAGAATAGAAATATTGTAATAGTATTCAACAAAAATGAAGTTAGAAAAACTCAATTTGTTAATATACAATATGATATACCCAGCGGCTTCGCAAGCGTTCGAAACATCGCTCAGGCAAATACAAAATTATGTTTTAAAATGTTTTTTTGGTCATTACACTTACCGATATTTTATATAGCCTATCATTGGTGCAATCACGTGGTCTTGCCATATATGTAAAAAATTTACGCTGCCTGCCAGCGGTATGTTCACCTAATTGCCTCTTACGCGTTCACAGAACGAGATGGAGCGATAAATTCCCTCTTAATCCGCAAATACAAGGCAAATTAAATTAAACATGACGCGCAATTCTTAGCAACCGATCCTTTGAAAGTACTCGTTGATTAATATCGCAATTAAAAACGATCGAACGAGAATTAGAACGACGAGAATCGAAATCTTAATAACAGACTGAAGCATTTTTTTGCAATTCTGTAAAACAAAATCTAGTGAAATAAATGGAAATATCTGCCTAGTTCGAATAGTCAGATGACAGACAGGTTAGAACGACACATCGAGGGTTTTGCTTCGAATTTTATAATTTTAAAAGGACGGACGTGTTGAATTGGCAGTGGAAATGTGCTCATCTCCTGCCACATTAGAGACTTAATAACGAAGGTGAAATGCTGATAGCGATATAAATGAAATAGAAACACAAACATTTAATTATTAGAACCTTCTTTGATCAGTTAAATCAATATGACACGATAAAATGGCTATTAGACAAATAGGTTATACAGATATGCAATCGGGAGTAGAATTAGTTTTAGCCGCAACCTTTCAAAGAGGGCTGACTACTGAGGCGGGAGCACTCCAGGCTAACGAATGAAATCAAATTACGTTGCCAAGAGCTGTCGGCAGATCGTTTTTATTTGAATAAAAAAGTTATTCGAATTGGACTTCTAATTCATCATTTACTTATATCGTATTTTGTATTTATCTTCAATTTTCATCTTCATTGTCATTATAAGAAAAACAAGCAATACTTAACTAAAAAGAAACCGTACCCCTCTTGTACTTAGGGAAGACTACGAATCAAACCCTCTTCAAAATCTGTCACAATGGAACAGACACACATGCATTGATTACATATTTACTTAAATAAAATGCGTAAATCATTATGCACCTGTCAGTAGGTCAAAAACATTTTTATTTTTTATATAAAACGAGTAAATTCTGAAATGACTGTAACAATTTTGATAAATATATTATTGCTAAACTGCATTGTCTAGAAGTAACATATTTGTCATTAAGATTGTGCATATGTATTGAAATTCACATAATGGTGAATTTCAACATTTGGGTGGGTGATGCTGCAGAAGAAAATTTAGTTCGAACAAATTCAAATGCTATTATCAATTTACAGTTTTTTTTGTATGTATGCCAAATTAATATATTTATGCATCCACAGTCTATTTAAATTATATTGCTAGACATACGAGTTCCCTTTTGTCGATCGGCCCAAGCCTTTTGGAAGAATAGGCTGTGCATTCATAAAAGTTTTCATTTCTGAAATCGTGGTCAAAGATCTTTTTTCCCTACAGATCTTCGAACAATGCCTACCTTAGTGCAATTTGACTAGTAATCTAGTTAACAAATGACAACCGGATATTTATGAAAATCTTTCTCTAAAAATTAATTACATTCAGAGGTACACTTTCTGTTGCACACTCCACCTTTTACCCTCTCAGCGCGTCTCTTCAACTTTTTCATAATCAAAGGAGGCCAAGTGCTTGTCTTTACCGAACGACTTTTTAGATCTTTTTTTTCTTTTATATATTTCTTTCAATACCAAATACGAAAGAAGTTCATTTACTTCCTGGGCTAACATTGTAATTTTATATACATAGTGGAAGTGCAGTAGATGGTCTAGGACATTTTGTATTTTCTGGAACTCCCCCTTAGACCAAGAAATCATTATATCAGGTTTGGATGGAACCCTACATTTATAACAGACTCTGAGTTTTAGGAATATATTCACTATTATAGATAGGTATTAATCTGATATTTCGAAACTATACGAAATACAATGTAAATAATAATATTAAAAAGACAACAATGTAACAAATAATTACTATACAGTATATAAATTAATTCTTATCCAATGTGTCCATGTTCAGAATTTTAATTGTAATGTTGCATTGCCTTCAGTGTTATTTTTACCTAATAGTCCCGGAAGGAAATTAATGATTCTCGCATGTTATTATGTATATATGTACACATATGAATGTATGAATGTATGTATGTAATATTTGTGCCTTTACGTTATGACCTCCTGTAGCCTAAACAGTCTTAATCTTCAACTTACTTCATACCTCGCTTAAAGCTTAAAGCTTGGATTTGAACTCAGTTTGATTTAATGCTTATCATAATACCACATTTTTATATTATATCTTTTATAATAGAGAATTCTATTTCTTGCTATTTTTTGTAAATTAACTTCGTGACCATTTCATCGTAGTAATGCAATACACATTCTTTCACTCAGTTGTAAAAACTGTTAAAATATTGTCCGTCCTTACTTTCTATTTCAAATAATGTTTAACGAGCGGTAACTGGTCCTTAGATGTCTCAGGTACCGTAGGTATAAGGGTGGTAAGGGCCGAAACCATTTGTCAAATTAAATTTCTGCTGACAAGCGGGCCTCGGATTGGGATTAACTAATTACTTTAATTAATTATCGGCTAATAAAAGGTTTAACTCTATATTTATATATAATAGTGGCTCCTTATTCGAATTCTTCAGCGAATGTACATTACCTCAATACATTAAGGCCATTGCCAAAAAATACTAGCGGTATGTTTCATTCCTGATAATGAAGTAACATTTTCATGTGATTTGAAAATTTATTTTACATCTAAATCCTCATAAATGAACTAATATATTTCACCATAAATTCTAACATCAATTTCACCACAAAATTAAAATATGTTTTTTAATCCAACAATAAGAAAGAACAGCTGAGAATAAGAAGAGATTTGTAACACTAAGACAAAATGATAATAAAACGATAATAATTCCTATATTCACGAACCCCTTTTCAATCCGCCTTTTACATTTTCATCCTATACCTTTTCTTGAATCGCACATCCTCCCGTTCTATAGAAGCCCATCGATGATCTTCAACCTCACTGAATTTAAAACCCATTTGCCAAGAAAATATCTACCATAAATTTACCCTTAAAATATTACCAAAAAGGCTATTTTGTAATTATGGTAATGCATCGCAGAATGTTCTGATATTAAATATATAGAAACATTAATTTACCACCTCAACCGATAAAAGTAAGTAGAGTCGAAAGTCCATTTTCTATTTCGTCTACAAATATATCTAGGTAAACAGGAACATGTAAACATAAAGTCTTTTAACGTAAATTGCTAACATTTCTAACCATAGTTTTTGTACCATTTTATCATTCTCTAAAAATACGAAATCATCGTCATCATCATCATCACATGGTCTGATGGTCTATGATGGTTGCCAATTGCCAATTGGTTGGCCTAGGGTTTGCTTCCCGCCGCCTGTACACGAGCGTGGTACGGTCTACGGCGCTTTACGGAGCCCCCATCTGGGCGGATGCTCTGACTGCCCGAACCCGCGTCCTATTGCGGAAGCCGCAAAGGGTAATGGCAGTCAGGGTAATTCGGGGATATCGCACCGTCTCGTGTGAGGCGGCGTGCGTGTTGGCCGGGACGTCACCTTGGGACCTGGATGCCGAGGTGCTCTCCAAGGTATACTGGCGAAGAATGGATGCCTAACGCCAGGGGGAACATCCTTCGCCGATGCAGGAGCGTATATGGCGACAGTCGGCGAAGGCTAACCTTATTGCCTGCTGGCAAGCGCGACTTCTTGCGCCGTCTGCTGTCCGCCGCACCATAGAGGCAATCCGACCCGTCCTCGAGCTTTGGATGGGCCAAAAGCACGGGGCTCTCTCCTTTCATCTCGTTCAGGTCCTCTCGGGGCACTGCTGCTTTGGGAGGTATCTGTTCAAGGTCGCGAGGAGGAAGCCCACAGAGCAGTGCCACGAGTGCGGCCACGTTGAGGATTCGGCCCAGTATACGCTGGAGTCGTGCGCCCAGTGGTCGACCCAGCGGGCCGCCCTGGTGGATAAAGTTGGGCCCGACCTATCGCTGCCCACCGTGATTCGCACTATAGCGAGCAGCGAGAGGTCGTGGAACGCCGTCGCCTCCTTTTGCAAGGAGGTGATGACAACGCAATCGCCGATCCTCTTCGCCGTCGCCGTACGTAACGTAAACGTCGTGCGCACGACCACCGCCTGCCACCCTAATAAGAGCTCTGGGTGGTGGACACCAGTGTGGACTGGTCCGACGAGGGGTGGCCCTCGCCGGACTAAGTCCTGGAGTCGGAAACGCGCCACCGTGTTCCTGGTTCGTCCTAGACGTAGTCAGGGGACCCCCCATGTCCCCGCTAGGTGGGTCTGCCACGGCGGACGACGCTGGCTGGGCCGCGGAAGATTGCGCAAGTGTTTCCGTGGCCCAGTCATCAGGCGACATGCTGGAACATCGCTGGGTTTTAGTGGGTATTCCGGTCGCTTCTCGGCCGGCGAGTCCCACATACCCTTCCGGAAACGGGAGGGATGCGTAAATGCATTTCCCAGCGTCAAAAAAAGGGTTTGCTTCCCAGGACTACCACTCCGTCCCCGCTTTAGTCCGCCCGCCGTTCTTTCTGGCCAATCATCCTGCTGCCCACCTCCATTTAAGATCAATAAAGCGTCATCCCTACATCGAACATACGAAAACTACAAAACGATTGGAATATAATCTAACTTTTATTATTTTTGTTCTTTATATTTTTAACAATAAATTATTCTGATTTTTTTTTAAATACCTTCTTTCATTAAAAATAGGTAATAAAATTAACTAATATTCGGAAACCTCGCGATGTCACTGTATCGTTACTAAGAAAATATACGCTTTGAAATATTTCTTCGACAAAACACCGATTTGTCGAAGAAAATTAAACCCTTAATCCCTAAATGGCCCGCCCTCATGGGAGATTCATTTTGATTGTGTTTACCAAGATCTTAACTCGGTGTAACTTTATACAAAGATTTATTAAAGGGAGAAACTTTGTGGAGTGGCGGCGTAAGGAAATCCGGCTATCCATCTCTTTCTCTAGAGATGAATAAAGACCTACTAGGATTATTTAATAGACATTGCTTACTTGTTGTTTTTAACTTAACGTTTGATTGCAGTCTGCGGCATGAAAATTACGACTGCACTCTATATACTGATACTATATTGACTGGCCGATTGGCGCAGTGGTAAGATACTTGCCTCTCACGCCGCAGGTCGTGGGTTCGATTCCCACCTAGAACAAGCATTTGTGTGCATGAACATGTCTGTTTGTCTTGTATCTGGCTGTGATTGTCTATATATGTGTGCATTTACAAAAGAAAATATGTTACTACATATACTGATATGATATAACTGATAAGTATATATCTGATGTACTTATCAGTTATCTGATTTCCATAGTACAAGCTTTGCTTAGTTTGGGATCAGATGGCCATGTGTGAATAATGTCCTAGAATATTTTTATTATTCAATATATTTCTTCATTTGACTTATTTATATATAATATAAAAGATATACAAAAGACAGATAATCTAAAATATATTGTATAAAATAGTGTTCCACTGGCTGCGAAGTTTCCACGATTCAAGCCACCAGTGGTCAGGGTCACAAAGCGAGGAATCTCCTCACAATGCGGTCTCCAAAATTACCGCTTTTTGTATCGGACCCTTTATCCAATTATTAAGCGAGAACTTCTTAATATGTTAGTCGAAGCTCTTCGCTATTAATTAATTAATATTATACAATAACAAAGAAACTAATCTGATAGTCAGAGGTTATGATAATTTGAGTAGTTTGTCTCCTTTTTACCAGTAATTCGACTAATTTCTTAAAGATACAGTGGCGTTATTGACAAACATCCTCGCAAGCCTGCCACCAGAGACAAATGCTGTTCCATGAGAAACATTAGAACGATATATATATACATAGTATGCACGAAATTTATAAAGGACTTAATCTAAACTATATATATATATACGTCATCCATTACTATTTTTATTTAAACACGATTTTATATAGTGTGTTGCCAACAATAACTTATAAATATCATCATCACCATCATCTCAGCCTGTGATCGTCCACTGCTGGACATAGGCCTCTCCCATTGATCGCATTTTTGAGAGTAATGTGCCATAATCCACGCTTAGCAGGCGGATTGGCGAGCGCAGTATGTTTCACCGTACTAAGAAAAGAGCGCTACTGCCTGTCCTACGTTGGTCTTTACATCCAGACACAAGACAAACAGATATGTTCATGCGCACAAATGTTTGTCCTGGGTGGGAATCGAACCCACGACCTACGGTGTGAAAGGCGATCATCTCACCAACCGCGCCAACCGGTCCGTCTTAAATATACTTATCAATATAGTAAAATTTAACTACAGTTCATAGAAAAGGAATAATGTATCAGAAAATTAAACAAAAATTAGTATGCTACAAGGGAAGTATGAAATAATTAAAACATATAAGTAGCCGGCCCTCTGGGCTCGTAAAATGTCAAAAAGGCAATTTAATTTTTCGGGCTGGCTACACGGTCTACTTTGTATGCCTTATGTTTACCTTCATTCCGTAGACTAGCAGATTAACTAAATTAAATAAATTTCACCTCGTGTGTTCTCATGTTCAATAAATTTAATTTAATTTTTAACCGACTTTAGAAAAAAGGAGGAAATTCTCAATTCGATTGTATTTTTTTATGTTTGTTATTAAGAACTTCGTCGTTTATGAAACAATTTAAAAAAATATTTTGTTGGATACATTTTGGAGACATTCGCAAGTATGTGCCGATTTTGAATGTCATTGATCTTTGGGTTCCGAAGATATACCGATAATTTACCTATAAACAGGGCTTCTGTTTGGGTTTAATGGATTTATAATGAGACGTAGTGCGGCTATAAATGACTTAAAAATCAAACTAAGTGTTGTCCGTGGCTTTGCACGCGTTCGTTTCTTGCGAGTGTTTTCCTAGCTGAATTATTTTTGTAATTTGATTTCGCATTTAACAATTTAAATAATAGATAATATGTGTCATAAAGTTTTTATGGTCAACATTCATGGCCACCGATATTATAAATTAAGTTTTTTTTTCTATTTCTTTTCCCTAAGAAATAAAAGAGTTAAAATATAAATTTGAAGTCGGGTTTTCGTCTTATTAAAAATATTAAAAGATTATTAGAAATGCTCATCGTTCTTTCTATATTTTTGTTATCATCGTATATTTAAATAGACGCATATTTTGCTACATTTATTATGTATGTATAGATAAATAGGTCTGCATGTATGTCTGCAAGAATGTTTATTTACATAACATGTTAAAGATTATTTCTTATCTTTTTGTTAATCAACTTAATTATCATCAAACGTTATCGGTTCCACGCGTTAGGTAAATTCGGTATTCAAGCCGTCCTTTTTAGCACAAATAGAAGTTCAACAAATCAATTTTACATGAAATTATTTAGTAGGACCTTATTTTTATTTTAGTAAAAATAGTTGTTGACCTATTAAATAAGATGAGAAAAAAATACCTTTGCAAAACCAATGCCAAACTTATTACAACTCAATTCTACCCGAACAGAGAGAAATTCATTCACAATTGATATATGTAGACGAAAAGGGGAAGAATACCTTTGAGAGCAACGTTACACAATTTTCTCTGCATACCCTTTTCGTTCGGCACTCCACCTTTTTGCTCCTTAGCGTCTGTTCTGTCTTCATCTTTTGTACAATCAAAGGTCAAATACTCGTACACTTACTGATCGTATTTGAACTGATTTCAGATTTGTTCAATTCAATTTACTTTGTGTTATAAGCAAAAAACGTAGAGTTGTTTTGTGATTTTGACGTCATTTGCATCGGTAACATTATGTTATTACAACAACAGTTTCATGCATTCTAGTCGACAGAAATTCAATTTTTATAGTAAGTAATTAAGTTTATATACACACGCACTGTATATTTTGCGAAGATAATTAATATTATTTTGCTTGATGAATACCAAAGAGCAAGACTTCAAATGATCGTGAATAATAAATAATTAATTTAATTCTAAATTAGTTACGGAGTTCAAGATTGGCAGATGAACAACGACGTAAGATACACAACCTACAATCTGGAAACTCCGGGTTGGTTTCCAGACATGTCTATTCCAGAAATGTCACAAGATACATGACAAAGTTTGTCACCGAGTTAGCCCAAGTAAACAAAACATAAATTATGGTGTACGTGTGTGTGTTTACCGTATACCATTATTTTAGGGTAATACAATCGTTAGTAGTTTTTTATTACTATATGACAAATTAAAACAACGAACAGTAGATTCAGATAGAGGTCAGA
>DWLR01003454.1:0-13506 GCA_018246295.1 Papilio alexanor hazarajatica | reverse complement strand
ATATATATATATATATTTACATTACTTAATGTTACTTTTCTAACTACTCCATTATGATAATATTGTTTGTATCTGACAATAGAAATTAAGCTGAAAGAAAATCAAGTTTACTTATATATACTTTTATGAATGATTTATTTATTTTTTTTATATTTCAATATATATTTTCGTTAATGTTATCTTTGTACCAAATCTGTAGATATATATATCATGTCGTCAAAGAAACACTATAAATGCTGGATTGTGTCTCAAATATTATTTTTGGTTTTGCACTATATTTTAGCCTATTACACAAATTAAATAATAAAAAAAAACAATGTGATCATAAATGTTAAGACACTGGTCAACCATACACAAATTTCATAAACATCTTAGCATACGTTTACACTCGGCTGACTGAGCATTGCAAATCACCTACCCATCGACCGTTCATACAAGAGTAATTACATTCACGCGGTTCACGGGTATATTAATACCCTACCTTTACAGCACCTGTATAAATATAGTAATAGGTTGATTATGTTTTCTTGAGCACCGAACAGTTGAAGAGAATTTTAACCAAAAAGCTATCGTTTGAGGTGTAGCAGTCGTTATTGGTTATGTAAATGAATGTTACATACACTTATCGAAATTATGTAACATTATTTTACTGTTATTTCTACTTAGTGTTATTTCTCTATAAATCCACATGATTTAAAAAGTTGATACCTTGACTGGTCAAAGTTAAAAATGTTTATGACAATCCATTCATGTGACCGTTTGAACCATATGCAGACAATGTCATTTTTTAAAAGCATGCTTAGCCTCCGCCTAGGTAACTAAGTTACGAAACAAATTGAAGCGGAACAACCACGAATGCTAGAGATCCATAAAAAGACCTTCCACGGGCAAAAGACTGATTATTTTCTTAGAAGCTATTTAAATATTTTATTATTTTAATGAACATTTAAATGATTAAGTATTATTTATAAATATACTATAAACGCTTACACGTCAAAGTACAACTTTCGTTAAAAAAAATTACAGTACCCGTATGCAACCAAAAATTCTCATGCATTCATTCTTTGTAATGAGACAGGACTATCAGTGTGAAAGCATTTTCCGCGTCCGTGGCTGAACTCTATGACAACTATATATCATAATAGAGTAAGCAGAATTTATGACTTTCGTTTCGGATATAACTTATAAGTATGTTTCACTATTTGAAATTTATATATTCACTACATTTTGTTATTGCTTTACACTGTAACATTATATATTACTTACTTTTGTTTTAAACGTGTAATTAAAAAATATTACAAAATAATACTAAATAAAATGTTTTTAAAAGTATTTTTTCAAATGTGAAACAGAGGAAGCGAGTATCGACAATTTTTTTGCTAAATAAGGGACTGAAAACGAACTAAATTTAGAAACAATACAGAGAAAATAACTTTTACATATTTACTTTTCTTTAATTTTTACACGTATTTAATTTTTCACTGTATTTTTTCCTACTATTTGTATTCAACTTCAAAATGATTAATATTTTGTATGTGGTTGATTTTAACTCCACAATACAACCCTGTTGTAATGATTTCTATTCGTGTTTGAATAAGAACGTTTATAGTCACGTGATTAATGAAGTTTAGTCAAAGGACTTGCTGTATAGAATGCACAGCACATTAAGATGCATTTTCATGACCCATGCGTAGGGAAAGCAACACAAACAATAAAACATTTATTATATTTATTTTCGTAATGCTGAAACATTCACATAAAACATGTTGTGATCTCTGTCTGAGATAAAATCATGTTTTCATGTTAACGTTTCAAAAATTTTACCACAGGGTTACCACCTTAGAAGTGGGATGAGTGTAGAAAACGTGCAAAAAGTACTAATAAGCTATAATTAATTTAAAAAAAAGACATATTTATCGACTTACAACTCACTTTCAAATTTGTCAAACCGTTTAGCCTACAGGAAGCCCCTACCTGACTATGACATATGCAGAAAAAGGATCACCAAATCGTTAGTAGGTCAAATGCAATTAAAATTAATGTAAGAAACTCAGGGGACGATATCTACTAATAATGAGAAATTACTTTAACGGTTTCGGAGGCGCGCTTCACTGAACACTAAAAGTGTTTTAAAAATTGAAAGATTAATTTATACCTTGGTTTTATTATATCGTGTCTTAGGAAATATCTGCTGAAATTCAACAATCAATGTAAGATTCAAACAAGGATTTTTCTGGAACCTTTTTTTAAGAATCTCAATGAAGTAAATTAAAAAGTAGAAAATGCGTAACTGGCTTATGCGATGGTTGGACGCAAAATTAGTATATAAAATAAATAAAATTTTATTTTAAAATCAACGACGGAACAAGTACAATTATATATATACGAATACAATACAAGTAAATGTGCGGAGAATATATTTTCAAATATACTTAATTTATTATAGTTTTAAACTATGTGATGCGAAAAAGATACTATTGATGGAGTTAGAAATAGTAACATATGATACATAGACTCAATAAAAATGTTCCCTAATTTAAAACCCAATAGCCATATTAATTACATCTAAGAAGCAACATAAAATATAACATTTACATTAATTATCTTAAGACTTTGTAATCGAAAACGGTTGAGACAAATCAGTTCGTGCCACGAAGCAGCTGAGAATGTATTGCGAATTAACGATCGACTGAGCATTCGGTCGTAAGTAATTACATTCACACGCCAAGCGCAGAGCGTGCACGGTGCGCAATCGCCCGTAGTAATAAAACTTCCTAAGAGAAAATTTCTATTTTCTAAAGGTTAACCAAATAAAAATAGATACCCACAGATTAAAACTGATAATAAAGATAAAATCAGTTCAAATATCCCCAGAGACTTATCGTTAGCACTTTTACTAAAGACAACTTTAATAAAAGATTACTTATTGAAGACACTGTAATCTAAAAATTCTTCTTGGTTACTCCTTGGTATTAAAGCTTCGAAATGGTGAATGCCAAAGAATTCAATATATAATCATTTCCATTCGTTCGCAGGTTACTCATTACAAACACACCATTCCTCTTATAGCATTGATATAAACTAGCATGATATAATTGTTCAGACTGCAGTTATAAGGCAATCAAACTAGGTCCTAATGTGAGGATGTATATAACCATAATAACGCGAAGACTGACATAAACATACGCTTGTTTTAATCACACGAAATTATTGAATATGCATGCAATAAGTATGCAGTATTCACGAAAACTTTAGTAAATTAACAGTTACCAACAAAAACAGTTACCGGACGTGGTGGCTAATAGTGTAGTTATGTGTTGCACACTAACTGGTTATTAAATGTCTTGAGCGTGATGTTATTTATTTACGCGTCGACCACGTTTAATTTCCAAACTCTGCTGTACCGCAACCACACAGTCGCGCTGCGGTTTTACATTTCCTTTGTGATATACCAGCATACTGAATAGGTAGATACATATCGAAATATTTGCGCAGATATTATAAACACCGATTTATCATCTAAAACAAGGTCTTACATCTTTTAATCCGTGTGCAATTTTTTGTCGATCATTTTATCTTCTAAATATTTCTATTTATTTGATCAGTAAGTTACTAAAAAACTCCAAAGTCTTTTAACTCTATCTGGGTAAGCAAATATAGCAGTTTAAGTATAATTATCCAAAATTATAAGATTCAAAGATTATGGTGGTACATTCGTAATAGGTCAGATAACAAGCAAATGTGATGATATCCAAGAATCAATCAAGCCCAGAGTCGCCAATTCAACAAGTAGGGTCTCTAAATGCGTATTTAAATTTTAGAGGTTTAGGGCTATCCAAATGTAAGCTATTAAAATAAATTTATTATGTACTTCAACTATGATTCCTGATGAGATTGTGGCTATATCTAGAAGCCTATGTAATACAACAATAATATAACGCACGAGTAAAGTAAAACTTAGTACCGTCGTAACGTAAACACGCTCTTTATTTTACGATACATGTTCTGAAGTTAATGTGAAAGCTTATTCTGTTTAAAATAATATCAAATAAGGTTGAAAGTACTGACATTTAGTGCGTTATCACTTTCCTTACAATTCTATAGATTTATTAATGATATATTTTCTTTTATGTTAATTACTTATTAATCAAAAGAGTAATTCAATGGAGTTTTTTTCTTTTGATTTTTCTGTTTATGATGCATAATGCTTACTTATTAGCTGGTTTTAAATTATGTACGTTAGAAAAATGAGATTAGCACAAAAAAGGAAACCTCTTCATTGCAATGAATAGACGTTGATCACTGTAATATCTCGCGTAGCAATATTTCAAAAGAAATAGAACAAAACACGGTTTCACACAAACTGGAAAATAACCTAACCTCATATCGCCATAGCGCACTCACTAATTTTTTATTTTCTCTTTTAACCAAACACCGTCTTCGTTTGCTTTTAAACGTACGATTTATTTATATTTATCTCAGTGAATAATTAAATAAAAAAAATAATTCAAAGAATGGTAACACTACAACAGAAGATAATTAATGTGTGTTATATTTAAAAAGAGGGTTGGTACATCAAGAGATATTTCAAGAAAGGATATATTGCACTCTGATAATAAAATGTGGCTGAAATATAACGTTTTTAAACTAATTAATTTTGACTAATATTCATTTTCATAATTTTCACAAGTTAAACGAAGTGTGAAATACGCATACCTTAACCGATCTTAAAACGAAATCATAAACCTGACTAGCTTTTTTATTTATTGATAATTTATCCAAAAACCATGACAAAATTATCAACAACCAAAAATTTCTAATATTTTTAGCGTCTTAAAATTCGACGACCACTCTAAAGTTTTTTTCTTAGTACTTATTTATATATCGTTATTACAACTTATCTGTCAAGGCATTATACTTTTACAATTATTCACAACAAGTAACGTTAGTAGCCAAACGACTTAGAGAACAAACTGCATGACATAAGGACCTGAGTTTGAATCCGGTAATCGACTACTGACAGTCGGAACTGATAGAAAGAATTTATGTGAATCTTTCTTATGAAATTTTCTGGCAGTTATAAAAAGAAAACAATTACGATGCCTGGCTTTTATACTCGCGAAACCGTGGTTTATTTTATAGTTTCACTCGTATCTTATGAACTAAATATAAGCACCTGGATTCAATAAAGGCTAAACAAATCCAAATTTTATTCTTAATAAAATGCAAATTTGGAGGAGTCTGGAGACTATATTTCATTAACTTAGCTATTAAAACTGGATATCAAATTTCCTTCGTCATTCATCAGATAGGTCATTCGCAGCAGCTGCTATATTAATGTTTGATTTATTAAGAATTATTGCAGATACCTATGGTATTCTAAAGAGCTCTGACAAATAACGACCTTGAACTTGTTAACATAAATTATTCCCATTAGCCATTTAAAAAATGTTCATTTCAATAAATCCTAAATCACAAACGAATAATAAATTGCACCTTTACACGACAGTCGTTTTCTGTTGTAGACTAAAATAGATGTACTTTGTGTCATCTACTTAAACAGTTTTAATTTCACAGATCCTCGTAGGTTCCTACAATTACATCCAGTACATGAGAGGAGTACAGAACGTTAAATACTGAGGCATTTTTATTTAACAAAATAGAACTGAGAGGTCGCTTACAAACAAAAACATCAAACATATAACCTTCTTTGTATTATCATCTCGGGTTGGCACAGTATGTACTACTCTTCGATATACCAGAACTCTACTGTAATCCATACTGTTACTGGTTTTGGCTATAGTTTTACGGCTGCCCGTCTGCCTGATGCCAACCCTCATCGGGAATTGCCTGAGGCCAACCTAAAACGTTACTTGTAAATTACACGTTAATATTCGATGTGCATTATAAATCGAGCGTGGCGTATTCGCAACTGTCTTCCCAAAGCTTTTAACAACATCGAAATTCCCTTTTTTAATATGTATTCATATCCACTTCGTGTATTAATACCAAACCTTTTATTTATATTCATACTCGAGAGTACAAATAAACGGTTCAATGTTTCGAACTTCACTCTTTTTTCTTCTTACTATTTCTATTTTTTAGCAACAATGTTATCTATTCAAATAACAAGTTAAACTGATGCTAAGTGATTGTCGCTGTTTGAGAAAATTTGTTACGTGTACAAAAAAAAACGCTAGTTAATTTAAAACCTTCAATAAAGATTATGGCGGTACGACTCGTAGGTGGACATTATTATCATACCTCAGAAAGGAGGAATAGTGTATTCAGTATGTACTTCATTTCGATTCGATGTTGATTTCATGATTTTAAGATATGAGTTGAATGACTTTAACCATTCTTTGCACTTGCCAATGTTCATAAATATTGTGAAAATATACGCTGTGTTGTGGAATGATCTGTCCTCGGCGGTATTTCCAAACCAATAGCACTTAAGGTCCAAGAAAAGAGCGTACTCCTTCCTAAAAGGCCGGCAACGAATCTGCGGTTCCTCTGGTGTTGCGGATGTTCATGGGCAGCGGTGATCACTCTTTTAAGCGACTCGTTGCTGGTTTGCCCCCTTCTTCTATAAAAAAATACAAGAATTGAAGAAAAAATAAATTAACAATAACTTGAAGGCGAAAAATAAATTTTATTGATCTAATCCGACGAGTTAATTTTGTAATATATTGAATATTTAACCGAAAAGCACAAGTTTGTGTTTCTTTTTCCATTATTACAGCAGACAAATTTTATCGATCTAACTTTAAAAGCATCGAAAGCACTTGTTCGCCGCCCACTTTCAAATTATTAAAGGCTTCTCGTGTTGCTAACACGTCGGCAGCTTTTATAACAGCGAGCTTTTGAACAGCGCTAAGTAAGCTAGAAATTTTTGTTTCGTTCATACGATATAACGGTCTGTTGAATAGATAAAGTAAATAAAGCACTGTTGTAATTAATCAATGCTGCGTAATTGTACGTTTTCTATTATGGTCACTGTCTTCTAAATTTTAATCATATCTTATGTTTTAATCACATTATTGGTGTTAAAATCACTCATTGCTAGATGAACAGTAGTCCCACATAAACTTTTTAAGAATAGCTCTTGTTACATAAAAATTATGTAGCTTGACAAATATTTAACTGTAGGGCATCACAAAGAAGTATGAAAATACTCCTAAATGTTTAACAAAATAACAATTGTGAACAAAAGCGAGCAATTGTTGTTTAGAGTGCGGCAAATTTTGTCAAATGTAACAGCGAGCGATATAATGCTCGTCTTGCTAAAAGTGTAATCAAACATCGAGAGCCGACATACAAAGGTTTTATTAATACTTAAAAATATGTGTCCACTCTGATACTTTGTTACATTGAAATCACTATAGAAATAATATTTTCTAACGATAATATATTTGTAATCAAAACTACGCACGATTATAATACCGTTTCTGATTAAATTCATAAATACATGGTGACATTCATGAACCAAAATATTTAGTTATACCAAGTCTAACAAAATACGTAATATTAAATAACATTACAAGATTGTTTCTGAGTAAAATTTTATCATTTAAATACTTGTTTGAGTTATGAACCAACTCCTGCACTCGATTCTGCATAATTTATCGAGTTAGCGCCGCTGCAGCCTTAACTGGTCTTTCTCACAATATCCGGTTACTTAGTTGCCGTTCCCTAGCCTGTAGCTAAAACCTTCCACGGATTAATTAACCAAGTGAAATACTGAAATTTACTATATGCATAAATGACTAGTTTCAGTATTTATTATTACGTATGAATATTATTCAAATGGCTTTTTACCATATTTTAGTTTAGATACTGGGTTCAACGTTAAAGTAGTTTTCTATCCCCTTTTAGCGAGGGAAAAAATAGATTTATTTTCGGTGATATACGTGTATTAGGAAATGGCCTGTAGAGGCATAAAAGATTTTGATATTTTTACAGATATCTCGCAAACTTACACTAAATTTTTTGGGGGAGTTTTGAGTCAGTGATTGACGGTTCTTGGAAATAAAAACTATTGTGTAAAAATAAAATTGTGCTCGATTAACTAGGTTAAAGTATAGTGTTTCCCCTATTTTTCTAAACTCCTGTATTTATCGATGTCATTTTTTTCTGGATAGTTTACTTTTCATCAGAAGGTTTTTTATATACAAGAGAAATATTACGAGCAGGGACTGATGTGTATGCCAAGTTTGAGCACGAATACACTTATGCCTTATCTGTTGATGGCCTGCAGTTTTGGTGACGAATTTTACTGTTGTAACGCGCGGTTGTTTTTAAAAATGATACGTAGTACCGCGGGCTTTTGGGAGCGGCCTCGGTGAAAGTGGCGCGTTTCTTTGTCCTTACGTCCCTTTGTTCCCGGCCATCCTAACGCCCTATCGGGCGTTGGCAAGTTTCGTGAGTCGCGTGCGCAACCGTTAGATACATCGGACGCGCACTAAGCATTCTTCCGCGACTCTCACTATTTTGCAATTTACTGTGTGTGTTTATTTGTAATGTTTAGTTGTAAGATACTAATGTAACTCCCCTTTCGTTGAAATAGAGTTTGAGTATCTTATACTGTTCTAAATTTGAATTTATCCTATAGTACACGTTAGGTAGGTCACTGTGTAACAGCTATTTTTAAATCTTCAAATTTCTTGCTGAATGTACAGCAAATGATTTATTACGATTAAAGTATTATAATATTAAAAGAAGTACAAGCGAATGGTATCCAGAACCATCTAGATTCAGATGACAAAAATCTGCATTAGTCTTGAGAATTTATATTATTTTTTATTAACATGGTCATGGTTTTGCAAAATAAAGACGAAACAAAAAAAGCATCGCTCACCATTCTGACAATGCAAATCGTTTTCGTACTCTCGTAAATTAAAATAAAATGGAACTCAAAGGAAATACGCGCCCTCATTTTTAAAATACAGGTACATATTCAAACGGTGGACCCTTCCGGCGTTTCGCACCGCAAACAGACCAAGATTTAGGTTGTATTTTTTGAACATTGACATGAACTTTGTGACAGTCGAAGAGCGGACGTTTGAATCGCTTTGATAAGCCAATCGTTAAAACTTGCCGAGTGTTTTCATCCCTCACGCTGTTTTATTACGCTATTTTGCACTTGAATTTTTTTCAACATAAAGAAAAGTATGTTATAAAAAAATTTAAATAACTAAACGTTTTAAGGGGTTCGCTACCGAGCTAAGCTCGGCGGACCGTTATTCAGAATTTATAAAACTTGTTTCGTTTGATAGTCTTTGTATGAAAGAAAAAATCTTACGTCTACACCAGTTCGCAATATACTCACTAAGTGCGATAAACTTGAACTTACAATACAAAATCCTTGCCTATTTCATGCTATGCTTACTGTTTCATTTTGTTTTTCAACGTAAACATATCGCCCAAGTAGACATATTGTATAAATATTCTCTTTCAAGTAAGCCCAGCTCAGTTTGTCTCTATAAGTATTTGAACTACTAATTAACTTTAAGTCAAGCATCTTTTTAGTAACATAAAAAGAGAGGCAGGCATACAAAGGCCGTGGATTTGAATTTAGCAGAGTCCTAGCACACCTCACGCTTCTTTTGATATTATGTATATGTAGTACTTAAATATTTAATGTAACTTATGTAATATTTATTTGCGGTCATGTGTCGCATATAGTATAAAATACAAACCAATGATCATAATTATAGAACCCCAACCGCTCGGTTATTGTTGCCATAATGTAACAAAATGTAAATAACTATTTTTGCTTTCTTTTCAGATTTTATTCAACCAACAATAGTAGAAGATCACTTAAAACCGAACTAACATGTCGCTTATGATTATTCAGTTAGGATATAATGCATAAAATAGAATTTTACGACAGCGGTGGTTGGCTGGCCGGCTTTAATAATAATTTTATGGGAGTTAAGCATCGTTTTGTATAAGTGGTTTAGGCACACATGAATCCTATATGTGGTTCCCTAACGATTTCAAATATACGGAACACATATATAAACAATTTCAGGCGAAGGATAAAATAACGTGTAATAATATAATATTAAATAATATTAGTGAGAATAAATTTCTAGAAAGCTAACACGTATGTTGAAATGTTATATGGTTTAAGATTAAAAATTATTGGTCTTACATTTTTTCAAATTAAGTGAGAAAATACTGACGAAAAAACAAACTTTAATTTATTTTTGTTTAAGGGAACAATAACCGATGAACTTTTAGCAGAAATTACAGGATTGAAAACTTGTGAGCACTGTCAAATAGTTTCCCCACTCGTAACAACAAGCAAACGAACAAGTAATCGTAACAGCGGCATTGTTATTATATTTGTTTCACACACGTTTACCGTTTGTTTAGGACAAAACAAGAACACACACTTTGAAGCTATTGTTTTCCAAAAGCAATCTAAATCATTTAAATCTTCACATATGTAACGAGGAAGTAGACGTCGTATCGTATCAGGAAGTCAAATAATGATGATGGCATATGCAAAGCATACTTTCAATACTGAATGATTACAATAAAACATTAGGTTTCGTAATTTGCGTTGTTACTTACATATCGTTTTGCAATGTTGAAATTATTAAAATTAGTTCAGTAGTGACCATTTTTATTTTATTACAAGCAAATCTTTCTTCGTCATAACAATACATTTCAAAGTGTAATAAATCATTATCATCATTATCTTGATCATTTTCCCATTTAAGCGGGTTCGGAATCAACTCAGTAGTCACTTCTTTCTTTTTCATGTCATCTCTCACGCCAATATATTCCTACAGATTTATGTCATTTAATTTTACAAATTAAGTTCATACGTTTACTTTGCGTGTATCTTATTAATACCATAGCGTGTATATAAATAATATATTTAATTTAAAATAGTTAAGTAACAGTAACATACTTTGAAAACGCAACAAAAGACAATCAAATCACCGGTCCGTAGAACGAACTATTGCTGGGGTTGTATTTGTTCGTTGTGCCTAAATAAACTAGCACTGTTGCGTTGCCCGCGTTCGCCTGTTTGTACACCTGACGACGCAAATAAGAACATAAGTATCAACCACAATTAGAGCGCTTTAAGTGACGACAGGTGTAAATTATTCTTTAACTGCTTCGCTTGTGTACTTAAATTATGTTTTACTCTTAGTGAACATCATTTGAATGATTAAAAATATTTTTATACTATATTATTTTTATTGTAAAAAATCACAAGAGTGGCAGATTCCGCAACGAAAGCATCCGTTGCACGAATGGGCCGGTGAAATACTACAACCTCACAGAAGGCAGGTGTGAAGTATAGTATTCTGCGTTTCGCCCGATGAGTGAGGTGCCGGAGGCCCAATTCTAGTCCTCTTCGCCTTCCCCCACCCTTTTCTCATAAGAAGAGGATAGGAAGAGCAAGTGGATTTGAGAGGGAGATGCATAAGAAAAGGAAATATGCTTTTTCATATTTATCTTTACATTTGTCTATTAAGGGTAGGCAACGCATCTGCAACTCATTAACTTGATGCAGATGGAGTAACTTACTATCAGGTGACCTGCTTGGTTGTTTGCTGCCTTCTTCCATAAAAAATCTGTAAATTGTAAACCTGTACCTCATTTGTATCACCCGGATATTTTTCACCTTCAAATAAAATATTAAATATAGCAAGACAAAAGAAAAACAAAATAACATCGTTTCTTTTATGCAGACAATAAAAACAAACAGAAAATTCTTATTTTTAATAAGAAGTGTAACCAAGTTGGGGTGATTTTAGGGGATTACTGTTTGTATTTGCTTCCAGTATCAACCTTAAATAACGCTCCAGCCCTATAAAACAAATAATAAGCACGGACCAGCCAAACGCCGATGTCGTTAAATTCCATTTTATGCGCTGAAGAGACCCCTAATAAGCCTTTGATACTCTTAATTTTCTGTTCGTGAGAAAATCGAAATGTTACAAAGCAAACCCTTGTAAAATTACACGAGTTCAGTTGTTACTTTTAATACTCGAAAAACCGTTAGTTTCATGCTAATACAATGGAATTATTTCATAAGAAACAAGAGTTAGAATTTATTTTAATATAGAGTTATTTTATGTTTTGATACAGGTCGTAGATTTGAAGAATTTAGAAGACGGCATAAATAAACAATAACATTTTAATACTCAGTAAATTGTCATAAAAGTAAGTTGTCAACATATGTGAGGAACAATGAGGCAGCTGGGAACAATTTATTATTGAATGGAATTGTTATAGAAAACGGTCTACGGCACTCGGACCGAGGCTTACATAAATGCAAGGATCAAATAGAGGAAGTAAATTAAACAAGCTTTGTTTTCATAATGTTGCGTTGTTTATGTAACTTTTTGTTAAATAGAAGTGAGAGCTTATATTGTAGTGACACAATAAGACACAAAATCACTTAAATAAATAACCAGTAAACTAGAAAAGTAGACTAAGGTTAAGGATTTCCATTTAACACAGTCTAGAAGAAGAAAACTACGCCCTCGCTTCCACATATCTACGCAACGAACAAGTTGATTACGGATGTTCTTAATACCACCATTATGTAGTGTCTAGTTGGTACACTTTCTTATCTAATATGTATGACTTTCATTCCAGGACTTAACTATATAAAGTTATAAAGTCTATATAAACTATATAAAGTCCAGTATATGTGGCCGAACATTTAACTCCCTCGAATAAATTACTACACGCTGCTACTCGCAAAAAGTGCAAAGAGCTTAAATACAAATTTGTATGGATTCGCAATGGCAATATTTTCATACGAAAAGACGAATCTTCTCAAGCATTACTAATTCGGAACCTTGAAGGCTTAAAGAGGATAAACTAGTAAACTACAAACTAATATTATAGTATATCTTAAATCATCTATCTAAAAATCATGTATTTAAAAATTTACTATCAAAATATTAGGGGAATTCGCACAAATACTAATCAGGTTTTTGACAGGATTATGCAAACTAATTTCGACATTATTAGTTTCACAGAAACATGGCTTAGATGCAATATAGCTAACGGCGAATTTATTGATTCTAGATATAATGTTTACCGTAGAGATCGTATTCACCATAATCTTCGCAAAAGCGACGGAGGAGGGGTATTAATTGCTGTAAATCGTGAAATTCCATCTCATCGTGTTAATGCATGGGACAGCGAATGTGAAGACTTATGGGTAGTTATTAACTTAAATACTGAAAAGAAACAAAAAAAGATAGCTATTTGTGTAGTGTACCTACCTCCACCCCTCCGACTCGAAAACTTAAACAAATTCATCGATAAAGTAAACAATATCATGACTATAGTTGATGATGTACTTATACTAGGTGATTTTAATTTGCCATTTATAAAATGGTCCCAGGTTGACGGATATTATTACATGAATGCTTCTAACTACAAAAATTCCTTAGGCTATGCTCTCATTGATTTCATGTCCATAAACAATCTGTATCAAATTAATAATATTTATAACTTAGACAA
>DWLR01003453.1:0-13507 GCA_018246295.1 Papilio alexanor hazarajatica | reverse complement strand
GGTGTTGCGGATGTCCATGGGCGTCGGTTCACTTAATGTTAGGCGACCCGCTGCTCATTTGCCTCCCTTATTCTATATTTAAAAAAAAAAAAACTGTTTCTAAAAATGTGCCACAATGGTCTGTCTATGGTTTCATTATTGATTTGGTTAATCAATTGTGTCGTTTGACAAAATGGCAGTTGTTTGACATTATGACATGTGTATGACAGACAGCATTACGACATAATTAAAGTAGCAGAATCGTAAAGACGATGACTATCAGCGTAATGCCGGCAAGCATTTAATATAATTATTAATTCATTACTTAGAAATCGAGAAAGTCAAATCCCTACGATAACAGCTTACTGATTAAAAGCAATAGTGGGCGGAGGGAAAGTGAGTCAATAAAATAGAAGGTTTGCAATATTTCGCCTGAATATACTTGAATAAGGGCATGTCGGTGGTAGTTAGAAATATAGAATTTCTTACAGTTACAAACAACATCCAGATAAACCATTAAGATATTCTCTAAAAATATGGTTCTATATTTACAAAATAAACAACTCTATTCGAACACTCTCTTTAAGTATAGAAAAGTGCGATGCTTTGAATCTGATACTATTCAAAATTCATAAAAATGTATCTAGTTAATTATTTTATTTTCGTCTTTTTGTGCATCGTAAGACCTATTACTATTACATTATAATTTCTACGCTGATATTATAAAGAGAAAAGATTTTATTGTTTGTTTCGGATAAATTCAAAAACTACTGAACTGATTTTGAAAATTCTTTCACCAATTGAATGTTATTCTGTCAACGAGTAACTTAGCTAATATTTTATAATTTTTTGTCTATCTTGAGCGAACCTAATGTAGGTTGCTAGTAGTTTAAATATCTGGCATTGTGTGACAACCTTTTATATTTCTAGTGGTTGCGGGTTTTGATTGCCGTATGCGTCACAACAAGAGCCTGGTCGCAGCAATCGTACGTGGTGAGTCTTCACAATAAACATTTATTTACACACCAGTATCTCCATAAGTCAATAGTGCTCGTAGCTATAGCAATCAATTCAGTAGAGGTATGGGGGGACGGGATAATCCTCCTGTTAATATTTTTGAAATCAAATTGACAATAATTATTAAACGACTTAAAAAATGACAAGATTCTCAATTCGTATCACAAATATGTAATTGCATTTATGAACTAATGGAATACTAAAGGACATTCGAAAGTAATCTTAAATGTGATTGAACCTTGGGTTCCGCAGGTATACTAAAAATTGACATATTGTTGGATTTAAAACAAACTCTATTTGGATTTAATGGATTTCTAATGAGACGTACTGTGGCCTTAAATGACGAAGAAAAACTTCTAGTTAGTTAGTATATTGTTTATATGTACAAATGTAATTAATTACTAATCGTATCGGTCGACTATTCGAAGATAAAATGTAAAATGTTATTTCTACGTTACGTTAATGAATACAAGGGATTGCCTGACACTTATTAAGTCTAGTTTAAAGTTTATCTTCCAAAGAGATAGGTTTTAAGGCGTGCTTAAAAATCCGTTAAACAAGTTCGATTCCATTAACAGTAAATACGGAAACTAATGGGCTCGGATTAAGTGAAAGCTGGGGGTCCAGTAATAGACAAGTAATAATAGTCTAGATCGCAAGTGAAGGTCTATAACTACAACATAAGCGTACGATAAAACCCTACATATCTTAAGCCAACGTATATCAGAGGAAGCAATTACAGATATTTTTAAAAAACACATATTTACCTCGATCGGTAACCAAAATTAGAATCCTCTGTACGGGAATCTTATGTAAACATTTATAATACTGTAATAAAAAAAAAACAGTAATTAATCAAATTCATACACTTCATATTTTTAAATTGAGAACACGACATGCGCCAACGGTAACGACTAATTGAGGATACAATCCGTAAGCAGAAGCGGGCTTTACCTTTTTTTTTAACAATCTTAGCTGGTATCGCCCGTATGAATCAATATTACACGATGATTATAAAAATATTACTTTACTCTGTTACTTCCGGATAATGTAGCTTCAAAATTGGATCACAACCTCTTAAAACAAAGAGAGAAGGAAGTCCATTTGCTCTCGAACACCGCATAATACCGGATAAAATGTATGAGTGAATATATTCTACTTCTCAATTTTGTATAAACTTGTTGTACTTCTCTTCCTCGCTCTCTAAATCGGTCTTGGAGCAGATTAAAGATCGCTTTTTTAGCATCACTCGGGGCATATGTGTTTTTTCAAGTCACATCTAGGACACAAGAATTCTTGTTCCACATTTTATGTATTACAGATTTGTCACTTTAATCTCTTGTAACTTGGACCAACCGTATAACTGATTCTATTAACAAGAGGAAAAAGAAGTTAACTTTCACTGTGCAGTATGACAATGGACCCTCGATTATTTATTTCAGGTATTGTTCTACTGCTTTAATTAATGCTGTGGCATTGCCGCTCCGAAGGTTTTGATATGATGAATAACTATTAAATAAACTACCGTTAATTATTTGTTTCTAATACTCTGCTAATATTATAAAGAGAAGAAAATTATTGTTTATTTGTTCCGGAAAAACTCAAAAAATTTTTGACTTGTGAAAAACTCGTCTATAGCGAGTAGTAACCTAGGCTACGTTTTTTGTATCATATTTACCAAAGCGTAGCCGGGGCAGGTCGCTAGTGTGTACTAATAATACAAAGGGGTAAGTTTTGTCTGTAGTGCTTAATTTTTTTTTAACTATTGAACCGATTTTAATGACAAGCCATTAAAAAACTAGTTTATTCATGACAAAAAGTCTAAAGTCTAATATTAAATTTATGTATACCATCGTTAGATTATATCACTACTTAATATCTTGTGGTTTTGCTATAGTTTTCTCTTCTTCGGATATTTATTATTTTTAATTTGCTACGTATTACGTCACTAAAGACAGTCGAAAGCTTTTGAAGGATTGCCGCGTGTCTTACGAAATATAAGTGGGGCGTTACGTACATCCATCTTGTATGTTTGACGAGATTGTATTGTGTAAGCTGTACTGTATTTTATTGAAGTTATTTTTACTAGAGAAGGAACAGAAAATAATTAAAACGTTTAGTTTTAGTAAAAAAAAAATGAAAATAGTCGCAAGTAAAAGGCGTATATGTCGATATTTTAAACTTATTGTGTTTTTTTTCTTATATATTCTATGACAAGACTTTTTATATTTATATTTACTCTTCTGAGATACAGGCGCGAGTGTTTAATTATATTAAATTTTTCGGACCGCTATGTACCGGATTGTTAACGTTTAATGGTAGCTTTAGAAGGAAGTAAGGCGCCTTACCTTTCACCACCGGAAACACATAAAGCCTTGACAACGAAAGTGTATTGCGCAAACTTGTGTTTAGATTTATTAAGGCTTTGTGTGTAAAAGGTTTGTTAGAGTGGCTTACATAGCCCTTTCTAATTTAATAAATAACATAACCAACTAAGAACTAGTTGATTGCTCGTTTTACGTTCGATTTCCAATGGATACAAAATTCATATCTTTAAAGGACTGCGACGAATATCGGTTCCTTCCGACCCTCAACTAATAAGTTACCAAAACTTTGACCATACCATAAATGTACTCCTGTCTGTCACCTTTCTACTAGACAGGATGTTCCGTAATGAAAGGATGTGTCATAACTTTAAAACCACTGGGGCGAAAACTATAAAATCAACTAGGTAGCTAATGACTCCTTTCATTATCATTATTTTGATATTGTTGTCATTATGAGACACCCATACTGGTAAATAAATTTATATGTGCAACGACGAAATTTTACAGACGTGTTCCTGTAAGAGAATAAATATACACTAAGAAATTATTATTTTTTTATTTTAATAATTTTTGGGAGGTCAAATACAACCAAAGAAACAAACATAAAAACAATGTCAAATATAAAAAAAAAATAGTCTCAAGAAAGAAGAAACTAATTTTTCAAAATCGATTGGTAGAATCGAATTTGAAAAATTATTTTTGTACTTTACAACCCAATTTCTACGTAATGCTACGACTCGTAAGAGATAAAATTAAAGTTTACTTAAAAGATGTAAATTTTATCATTGCAAGGGAGGCGAAACTGAGAGGTGCGTTTTTAACCCTTTTCTTGGCAGAGAAAAAATTATTTGAATATTATAATAATTTTACTGTCCAAAAGCTTGTGGCCCAAAGATATAACTAGAAAAATCCAATAAAATCTTATAAGGGTAAGTTTACAAAAAACATGTATCCTGTGGATAGAATACACTGCTAAGAGTCCTTAATATGTAATACATAATTTTTCAAACTTTGATGTATCTGCAGAGATACACTGCCAAGAAAAGGGTAATAATGTGTAAACTATATTCATGTACACTGTAATAGTTAGTTTGTCTGTACGTTGTGCGTCTGACTCGCGGAACTCGGGGCTTGGTTACCGGTTAAATCGAGACGATACCGTATAGGCGATGAAAACTTCGGAAGTGCGTTCAGTAAAAGTGGTCGACGGGGCGGGAACGGTCTAATGAAAGTTGTAAGAATTTTATGTCTTTAAATGTCAAACTATACTCGTGTATCATGTAAATGGAATACGTTAAATAGCTGTCATATTTATACTAGCGACCGGCCCCGGCGTCACATGTGTAGCGCCATAAAATGTTACACAACATTTTGAACAACTTAAATCAGAAGAAGGCAGGGTAATACTGGCGAAAAAAATATTAAAAACACAATTAGACAATACACAATAACAACAACAATTATTTGTCACGGAAGAATTTTGATAATTTGTGTCCCTCAGCCCCCTCCCCCTGCCCTGGATCCGCCAGTGGTCCAGGCAATATCTTCAACAGCTCGTCGAAGAGTTTTCGAATGTCGTTTGTTTTCAAATTTAGTCAATTAGTGGGGTGCGGTGACAATATAACTGTTGTTAAAATATCGATATTTTTATTTAAAAAAGCGACGAATTTTGTACGATATAGTTTGATATTGAAATGTAGATATCGATGGTCTATATTTAAAAAGTTAATTTTATATAATTAATTTTTTATAATTTAAAAATTAAATTATTTTTTTTTTCTTCAGCAGTTGTTTTTTTCTAGAGTTGCATACACAATCAATCTTTTAGTGCATAATAGTCATAGTAGTCAAACAGCTGAATATATAAGAAAACTAATATTTTAAAGACTCTTGTTGAAAAACATTGGTACACATGATTGTCTTAATTAAATTAAGCAATAATTTTAAAAATTATAACCTAAAATTTTATGCGTTTATAATTTAATGTTTTTAAAAAATATACTGGATTATAAACTGTGCATCATTTTTCAGTTGACTTACGATTTTTTTTAAATAAAACCGATATCGATACATCGATTTTTTGGATATATCAAACTCCGATATTGATATACTCGTATTAAAAAATATCGATATATCGAAAGTCCGATATTTTCTAGGTTCGAAGTCGTGACAGGTTTTCAAAATCTTTACATATTACTTTAAATTACCGAATACATCAATTATTGGTTTTTCGAATGATAATTATAGTGTGATGTAAACACAATCCGGTCAGTGGAATAAAACTTACGTCAACTTTATTTACTGTATCGTAAACAGAGTGCATTAAACTGATATTAATTACAATTGTATAATAATTAAGTCCATCGAATCGATTAATTAACAATAATAAGTAACAAACTATAAAATGAAACAATAAACCTCTATAAAAATATAAAAATTAATCTTTGACATTCCAGGGAAAAATACGAATCGAATAAACACCTCACTTTTCAAAATCGTTCAAGTCCTTCAGGTCACAATGGAAAATACATACATACCGCAAAAAATTACCCACCTAGTAGTCGGGCATATATCAAATCAACTTTATTTTTTTAAATATAATCGTAAATACTGAAAGTAGGGAAGTAGTTTTGATTTTTTTGTCTGTTTGTCCACCATCGGAACATTGCGTCGTAAATTACTATTAATCTCGTTTCCACTTACACTTTCTAAAAGATAAGAATGGGTCTCGAGTTCGAATCCGTGCCTTTTAATATGAAATGACGCAAATCAAAATGTAATTGGCTTTTTGGAATTATGATTTTTATTTACCAATTTCTATGCCGTCATGGGTGTTTATGTAACTTAAATATACTTTAAATGTGTTTTATTACATCAATATGAACCTCTTTTTAACTGTAAAGAAATATCTTCAATAATTTCTTTGGGTTCTCTGAGATATGATGTCGCAGTCGACAACCTTTCTGCGATGTGTATTCAAACAGTAACGTTCTCCCAGTAGAGGAGCCAGGGTTATCGTCGAGAGTATTTGAGTAATTTTTATTTAAACAAAAAAAAAACAACAAACAACAATGTAATTAATGGCTGGCATGTCTCAAATGTCTCACGGATGAATTATAATGATGGGGGGGGGGGGGATTAAGTTCTTTAGGCACCCGACCCTGAATCCATCACCATTAATTCTGATGGGTCATAATCCCGGTGTCTCAGATAGTTTTCTAACATTCATAACAAAGTAAGAGATAGTATACATTGTCAACTTCTCTTCGTCGTCTTTAGATTGATGTGGTTACGTCAGTAAGTAGAGAAATAAAGGAAGTAATCAAAGCATAACACATACCACAGTAACCGCAACCAAATGTATTGTCACAATAAACTATTAGATCTATTATTATTATAACTTAAGATCAGGAAGAACATCAGACGTCTTTAGACGTGTCAACCTTTCAGAGAATATAAGCAGATAATTTTTGCTTTCTATTATAGAGATATTAAACTAAAACTTACAAGTACTATTTTCTACATTTGTACTTACATTTTAGAACAATCTATAGGAAATAAATAAGTCATAATCACCTGCTTCTCGTAGAGCTTCCCAACTCCTTCCACAGTATGCGGTCCTTCGCGCACCACATCATGCAGACCTCTTGCCGTCGTTACGAGGTCCATCTAGAAGGAAGGCGCCTCACACTTGTGGTCATTACAAGATTTGCCCCCTCATCTGGCGTTAGTGCTGGCCCATAAGTTAAAAGTCGATTGAAGCCACAACGAAGAAATTCGACGAAGAACTAAAGTAGACGACAAAGTTGTTAAAGTCAGTAAGCTGAAATCGCAATAGGTCAGTCACATTTGTCGACCTAATGACGTCAGATGGGGAAAAATTACTTCTAATTAACTAATTCTGCCTCACTTTTAACGTAAAAAAATTAAATAGTAATTTTCTTATTTGCAGAGTCAAAAGGTGCAGCAGGGTGACACGCAGTTCGAGTGGGGCTGGCAGTTGACGCCAGTAGATGCGCCCGGCCCTCTGGACCACTTCTTTGTTCAGGTATATTGTCGACAATTAGTGATTATTTTAACCAAATACTGCTGCTGATTTTAGCAGCTAACCTAACCCAAACATTAAATCCAGGTGTATGTAGATCAGAATTATAGGGGAGAATTTTATAAGTAAAAAAGAGATTCCTTCCTCTCAAGACACATACAACATGCATACAAATTATATAAATTTCAAAAATCGTTTATAAATAAAATTAAAAGTCAAGAGACGGAAGTAAAGTTAAGAGACGTCAAGTTGTTAATAAAAAAAAATTAAGTCAAAATTAGCATAATACAGAGTCGAAGAATGTACTGACAAAATGAAAGTTTAGATGTGAGCTAAGCGTACCGTCCCGAAAGTGATTAGTTGTAAAATCTAACACAACTTTGTGAAAAAAATATAACTTGCCGATTTTTTTTTATTTTCATAACTGTCAAGTGATTAGTTCGTTTGTTTGAACTTGAAAAGTTTGGAAATTTGGTCGGATCAAGAACGTTCATCTTCCAACAAGAATTTCATCTTTATCCCATTTTAACACCACATTTGAAAAATAGTTCCACATAAACATCGATACCGGAAACAGTAATAGGCCAGATGCGAACACACATTGTATCTTTATCATTTTTGTATTTATTTTCAACAAAATTACAATTTTCTATGCATAAACAGTTAGGTTTCTGGGTGCCATTAAACAATATATTAATATACATGTATCATATATTATAATAATATGAAAATAGTAATCCTCCTATAACACAGTATATTCGTTTCGCGTTGTAGAAAAAGGCATTGTACAAGCGTACTCGTAAAACGAGACCGTATAAGGTGTTCTGTATAAATAATTACCGTTTATCTTTTATTGTTAAAGTGGGGTTTAAATCTTCAGGAACATTAAATAAAAACTATGTCATGAACAACATATGTGCGTTTTATTTTAAATAAAAAAACTTATACAGAAATATAACGTGGGGAATCCCAGTGCTATATGGGGGAAAACACGTGTGATACGAAAACGTAATATTAAAACGCGTTATAAGAGTACCGTGCTGTATCATATATATATATTACATTATTATAAATGTATCGACACTGTTTGCATTTTAACACACAAATAAAAACTGATTAGAAAATAAACTTACTCTTTTCTAAGAATACTTGAATATTTGAGTACAGGGGTTAAAACGAATTAGTTATGTGTCATTTCACGAACGTGAACCCTTAAGGGTATCTTCAAAATCTTATTAGAACGGAGTGGCTTAGCAAAACTATATTACATTTTATTTTTCAGTCTGGACCTCAGATCCAATATGCGGACAACATTGGTGTGTTCCAAAACGGGCCTCTGGTCGACGGAGCCACTGGACTGAACTACAATGCCGCGGTGAGTTTTGTTTTGTGATCATAGACACTCTGCGAGAGTACCAGGGATTAATAAAACAAAGAGACTTAGATTTTTTTACGCGTTTAACTTGTTACAACGATGAAACGAGTTAGTATTAGGATGTAACGAGATTTATATAATAAAAGAACCCTACGTAGTGTTTATATGTAGTTGTCATTTTAAAGCATATCTTTTATCACATTATTGTATGTATGATCAATTAAACTGGGTAAATAAAAAACGGTCACCGAAGTGACATTATCTCCTCCTTTTTTTTCTTTATATGCTACCCTTGTTTTCCTGCAGAGGGACGGACTTCAGGCTGTTAAAGACCTTAAAAAGCCTCTAAAAATTTAGAGAATACCGCTTCAATATCGGATCAATCCGGTCACTTTTAGACGTAAGATGGAAATTGTAATATGTTTTGTTTGTTTGCAGATACCATTTCAAATATACCATAATCCACTTAACCAAACGCAAGCAGATACAATCCAAGGCATTACCAGTCAAGCTCCCGTAGACATATTCCTTCTGCATCAGCAATTCCCCGCGACAGTGTTACGAGAACAGCAGAATAATTTGGCCAGTGACTCAGTACATTATACAAATGTACCACTTAGTCCATACAGTGGTAACACACTCACACAAACTGGATACACCATTCAAAATGAACATCCACCGACAAATGTACCAATTAAACAAGCGAAAAGTAATGAAATTGTGAATGAAGCCATAATTTCAACATCTTCATATAAAGAAAACGGTGATCATTCAAAGAGTGCATCGACCACACCAATCGTACAAGTTTTCAAAGATCACAATTGTACAAATGACGATGTAAATACAGGAAATGAATTTAATAACATACAACAATCGAATACATTAAACGACAAAATATCGACATACAATGAAAATAATGTAAGCGATAATTTTGGAGTGAAGCAACTACAAAAGACTCCATTGATATATAGAGGAGCAACAGACTTCAAAATTGAAACGAGAGCAAATACGAACAACGAAGGATATTATTACTATTCTACTGAAACAACACCCACGACTGTAAATTATCATTTTGAAGATCAAGAAGGTATATCAAGACTTGTGGCTTCGACGCAAGATCTCATATCTAATGATGATCTGTTAAGAATCAATCATTCTGCCGAAAACCACGTCGCTGATGTTCCCGACGAATACGTTGACCCACGACCTCGATATAATTTAAGAACTGAAGAATCTCCTAACAATCGAAACTCACCAAATCAAATAACAGTAAAAGCGAAAATACGTAATATAGAAAATAGAGTTGTAGCGTATTCCAGTACTACGGATCACAAAATTCTACAAAATAATTATGAAGAAAATAAATTTGCATCACCAATAGTAGTGCAAGATTCAGGAAATGATTATAAAGAACAAGTATTGGACACTTTGGTATCTACTATGACACCATTTATTGAAGATGGATACGTAATTGCTAGTGTAACAAGGAATTCACATCAAAATTACAAGAACGCTAATATACCTCATTATTATAATGGTGATACAGTTTACGTGACCCCAAGACCAGTGGGACAGAAATATTTAGCACCGATAACTGTAGCGCTAAGATTGCTTAATTCCAACCATACTGAAATCTTTAATTCGGTAGACGATCATGACACTTCGGAAACTGAGTTTGTCGAAAAGAAAGTAAATAGTCCATCTAAAGCGAGAACAATTGTTGAAATACATGAATCGATTCCATTAGACATAACTCATATTAATGAAGTAGAATTTCATGAATATTTGGATGAAGGGAGAAGCAATATCTATCCCTTTCACGGAACAGGAAATTTACACAATACGTACATACAAGATAGCCAACTCAATAAAAATAATATGCAAAATATAAATGTAGGATATGGTATGAAAAATTTCAAAGAATTTAATGAGCATAGTAATATTGGTGGTAACGATGTCCAAAATGATAAAAGTAATGAAAAATTAGAGCCCAGTGAAAACATGGAAACTCGTGTTAAAGTCGAATATAACGACTATAAAAATAATAATAACAACGTACAAAACAATATTAACAATAAAGACAACGAAAATGGAAATATTAATAAGAATAGAAACAATCGGAAAGTAATTCAGCCAATAATAGTGGAAAAAGAGATTTCAGTTCCACAATATATAGATCGGTTTATCGAGAAACGAGTGCCTTACGAAAAAGTTGTCGAAAAACCGGTTGAGATCACGAAATATATTGATAAACCATATCCTGTACCAATTAAGGTACCGTATCCGGTAGAGCAGAGAGTTTACATTGATCGGCCGGTGCATGTCCCATATCCAGTTGAGAAAGAAGTTGTCCGAGCAATACCCGTACCGACTCCTGTCCCTGTATCAGTCGTCAACCCGGTCATATTACCGGTTCCAGTAACCGTCGAAAAACCAGTAGAAAAGATAGTTCAAAAAGAATTCCCTGTACCGTATCCGGTTGAGAAAAAAGTATTGTATCCCGTACCATATGAAAAAACGATTCACGTACGATACCCAGTTGAAATAAATGAACCGGTACCAGTCGAGAAACCTGTGACTCGAGTTGTTGAAAAACCGGTACATATACCCGTGGACATCATCAAACACTACGCAGTTGATATCGTTGAGAAAAAAGTACCATACCCTGTGGAGAAGATTGTTGAGAAAGTAGTCGAAAAACCAACGACCGTCACAAACTACATCGACAAGCCGTATCCATTCGAAACCAAAGTTCCCGATAACATTGAAAATAAAATTCCTTACGTTTTTCACATCCCTTACACGGCATATAATTCCGGGGCCAAGTCAGAAGTATCTGAAAATATTCCTCGGCATCTCCAAAACCGAGCAAAACAAACACTGCCTATCTCCGTCCAAAATAAATCTGACAAATCACATGAAGCCTACTCGAAACAACTTCAACAGTATTCAAAAGACAGTCAGACGCAGTTTACTTACAGTGTACCAATTCGTACAACTCAATGGGGCAATCTATACGCGTCAACGTACAAATATGTTGATATAAAACCTGACAATGAACCTCAGAAAACTCAAACATATAGAAAATATTTAACAAACACTCAGAACTTGTATTACGGACCTCCTCCGATGCAAGCCTATGATAATCTGTGGGAAAATAACGGTTACAATTATGGAGCGAAATTAAATATATCTGGACGAAAGCCCAAAGTTACCAATCTAAGGATAGAATATGGTTTCAAACCACCGCTAATTCCAAGTACCGAAGTGGATTTAGACGGGAGACCGTTACACAAGCAGTCAGAGAGGTGAATGAAATCTTAGCATCCTTGTAATTTTGTATTTAAATTGTGTTATTTAAATTGTTAAAATAGTCATAGCAAAATGTGTACAAATTATAAAATTATAATTTTGAAATGTTATTAAAACTTCTCAATACGAAATTGCCACTGGAAAATATTTTTCATATAGGTATTGTCCCTAATTGTGGTTGTAAAGAGATATTTTGATGGTAAGACTGTTTACTTCAAACTTAGCTTTAAATTGTTAAATTATTGTTAACAATTAATTAGTCATATTTTTGTATAATAATTAATCTTTAATTTGTTATAAATTATCTTATTATTTGTAAATTACACATTAATTATATTTTCTTCACGCAAGTATACAAGTTACGAAACTACTGAAGTGTGGTAATTGTGTAAAATGTCCATTGCAATTAAATCAAACTTGCCATTTTAACAAGCATTTTTATTTCTAGGTTTGATGCCTTGTGATATATTGCGAAATCTTTGAAAGTTAAACAGTCTCAAGTTAATTACAAAACATTGTTTTTATATCTAAAATTTGCCAAGAAAACGCTTGATTTATTCAGATAAACAATTATTTTGAGCATAGGAAATACAGAACAGATTTTATTCTGTGCTTCCTACAATAACCATAGCTAATTAATACAAAGAAAAATTAGTTTCATCTATACTAAAAGGGTTTACTGAAACGATTAGTCTTGCTTTAAGTATATATACGTACAATATATAAACAATATAAAAAGTCTTAAGAATTAGAAAGTGCATCGGTAGGTTTGGTTGATGTTAAAAAGGCTTTAGATATCGTTTATTATCTATTTATAAAAAAATAGTAATATGGCGAACAATACAGGATCGGGAGTCCGCGACATAAGTTCACCAAACTTACTATATACATATTTAGTGCAACTCGAAGTTCGAAGACTCGATACCCTTCGACGTTTGCAGGATCATCTGTCTAGCGATAAGAAATACCAAAATTGAAACGGGGAATTGATTGAAATGCTAAACAACCGAGGCTACTTGTTTTGCAATCGACCGCGCTCTCCGTAAAAGCCCGCCCATCCCATGGTTCCCGAGATACCAATTTGTACAAAGAAAATATAATATTACTTTATTTTTACTGCATTTATCGTGTAGAAAATATACATAACCTAA
Organism: Papilio alexanor hazarajatica; assembly: GCA_018246295.1. Taxonomy (NCBI): domain Eukaryota; kingdom Metazoa; phylum Arthropoda; class Insecta; order Lepidoptera; family Papilionidae; genus Papilio; species Papilio alexanor. The sequence continues at coordinate 301 of DWLR01003453.1, read as the reverse complement.
ATAAGTTTATGTATGTAGATACACAAGTATACCAAACAATTGGTATACGAGAAAAACAAATAAACTTGTTTGATGATTACCGATGATATAGAAGTAAACAGGTAAAAATATAATGTTGGGTTCACACCCAATGATCACTCATTGGATTTTTTTTTAGAAATAAAACAATAACATCGGAATTAAAAATAAAATTTATTTCCAGTTGAATATTTCACAAAACGCCGCACCACGCGTCAACCTCACAGGCAACGGTCGACAATAAAATGAAAGTAATAAACAAAGCTCATATTATATATATATA
>DWLR01003452.1:0-13508 GCA_018246295.1 Papilio alexanor hazarajatica | reverse complement strand
AAATAAATTATTATTTTAACTTTAATTACCGTGTTTTATTTTCATTATCATTACTTTTGGATCACCCCTCGTACAATCCATAGTAGTTGATACATTTCAATTAATCTCGTCTCACTACCCCTACAACCTACATCTTTGCATGCATGCTTGTTGCTCGTCGAATGCTCTTCATCACATCGCCTTTCTTTTGTATTTTACCAATTTTTCTCTCGATACAAGTTTTTTTTCTTATTCTTTCTTCGTTCATCCTTTTAAAGACACCCAAACCAACAAAACACACTAAATAAAATATAGTCAAGTTACAAAAGTTATCGGTAAATGATTAATTTCATTGAGCTAGGCTTAAAAATAGTAAACTAATTTAATTTAATAATTCATTGTAATGGACGTATTAAATTCATTAATACCCCGCTTTGCATGCAAATAAAACTTGGTATAAATTGCGCTGATTTTTAATGTGATAGAAACTTGTTCGTAACTAGAGCACAAATAAATTAGTTAACTACCCTGTTTGTACCGAACGAGGGCAATAATTCCTAATTATCTGCCTTCCAACGACAATTAGCCGCCTGTTTTCCACTGGGCATTATACATTTTACTATTATATATTGTAATACTTGAAATAATTATATATGGCTACCTAAATATAGGTTTATTACAACAAATTCAAATTTTTACCAATCAAATTCTCACTTTTGCATATTTGAGATGACAAAATCCTATTTGTGTACCGTACACTACAGTAAAATATGTAGTGATTCAGTAAAATTACAAAAAAAAAATAGTTGAAACGAGTAACATGTCACTAAGTTAAAAAAATGAAATTGCTTGTATACTTTGGGATTCCCTTTAAAAACGAATTATTGGATAAGAGCGAAGCTTCTACGTCATTGAGTCCGAAATTCTACCGGACGCGATGTACACTCATTTTTTCAGTCCATTACCTTTTTCATCTGAACAGAGTTAAGCTGATTATGTTTGCATCAGAAATGGATAGCGTGCGCTGGGAAACGTTACTGTGAAAATTGGTAGAAGGCCATTCGACAAACTCTATATAAATGTAACATTTTGTGAGGAAATTTTTACTTTAGCTCTTCTGGTGAAAATATCTTCGTTTGATTCAATAAATTCACATTTCGATAGCCTTTATTTACTAGTTGTTACCGCGACTTCGTTTCGTTGAAAATTAACGATGTCTGTTGCACTGAAACGCAAAGGTGAAGATAAATATATTCAGCTTTGCAGTTTCAGAATAAAATAAAGTTTTATATAATAAAGTTTTTTTATATTCTGGAGTATTTATTACATTCTTAGGTTTAGGTACCTGGAGTAGAAAAAAAAAAACAATCACTTGTACACTACTACAGTACTCTTTAATTTAACAACAAAATTCACACATTTAACGTTAACTTAATCAATTATCATAGTTAAGGTATTTGGCTAGTCAAACGCGCAGAGCTTCTGTTGTCATCGGAGTCTGACAACAAGTGAGTGCCCGAAGTTTTTTTTGTCACTGATTTGCCACTGTTTGCCTTGAGGAGACATTTACAGATACGCCGAGCTAAAGACGGCAAAGCGCCGAAGACGCCTAGCCTTAGCCTCGTTAAGAGTAACTAAGCTCGAGGGTTCCCTCGGGAGCCTCGGCTCGGGCCGTTACTATAATATTATCACCGGATTGGTGCCCAAAGTGAGCGTGTAGTCGTTTATAAAGGCGTCGCCCCACTACCTTAGGTTCCTTCCCACCGTTCCTAAGGTCGCATCTTCAGCTAATAATAATTATTGTTTAATTATCCCTGTTTTAACTTGTTGGTACGATCCATTGACGAGTCATACGATCATTTTACAGAACGACAAAGGCAAGCCTGTCAATATGAATTAAAATACAATTTTAAGCAAAAACATAGCTGGAGATTGAACAAATTAGAATTAGTATACAGCAGAGTGCGCGTAACCCACGCTTTCATAGTTTGTATTTTGCCATAAATACTCTAAAACGCTTCGAATGTTTAATATAATTACAAAACAATTAACAGAAATTCCATTGCATAATAAATTCTTCTTCGTATTCATCCATTAAGATTTATTTTCTTTTCGTCAGTCTATTCAATGAAGCGATCACGCTAACATGGACCAAATGTCGCTCATCTGAGAGATAACTACTGACGAAATAACGAAACAGAACAGCCTACCCCGATCCTATCGCAGCCATCGGGTGACTGAACTGAATGTAACTAACCTCCCAAGCCGTGCCATTTATCAGTTTCTTAGTAAAAAAGCAACTTTCAGCAATGATAATAAGATTCAAAATAGCTTGCTTAATGATCTCTTCATGGTTAAAACATCTGAGATAAGTTAAGAGAGTTTCAGGTTAATGGAGCTTTATAGTCGAATATACTGCCGACCATGTAAGCCTATCCTTTGCTGAATTCCATTAGAATTTCTTATTTTTACGATAAAATCTTCAATTTCACTCGAGATCATTTAAAAATACAAAACACCTGACTGACTATGACTATTTGACAACTTCGAGGAAGGTTACGAGTTAAATGACACCTCGCTCAAGATCGGTCCAGCCGTTTAGGCTCTAGGACAAACACACAAAAAAAAAACATTACCCTCCCAGTAGTCGGGCAAAACTAGACTACAATGATCTACTTGCTTTGATAAGTTCGTCTAAATCTTTTTTAACATCCAGAACCGTTTTATTACAAAGCAGTGGTAAAAATGAAACAACTTAATTATATTCTATCAAATGTTTATCTAAATGTTTATACTACTTTCTATACAAAGTCGAATTAGTGATAGATAAACGTAAATTGATTGACCGATTTCCTAACATATACCATCAATTGAGGCATCTAACATTTTATTATTTTGGATAATTTGTTTATACTTTTTATGAAAGTAATAATGAATCTTTAAAATATACAAAACATATATAATATTTGCGAACAAACCGTTTCGAACTGATAAAGACCGAGCCATTTCAACATCGATCTTTGTCTATTCGAAACCAAGCTCCTAAATTTAGTCTACTAAACAAAAGCTAAGCTGGCTATTTACGCCTATTTCTTGAAGTCAAATAAGGTTCAGGCAAACTCAAAATGTCAGTATAGGACAATAATTTTAATTATATTTAATCTAAAAAAATTGTATTGTGTGACTAAGAAATTTTTTGCGTTTTACTTTTTACATGAACGTCTTTACTTTTAATTTCAAATTTAAATAAAAATTGTCATTAAAAATTGTTTTTTACGTTCGATCAGAAATTAATATTATTTAGAATATTATTGTTATTGTATAAAATATTGTAAATGAAACTATCTACACAATAATTAGTAGCCCTGCCGATACCGAACATTCGCAGCGTCAAGGGAAGATAACGCATTGTGAATAGACGAGTTGCAACATCAGTCAACAATTCTCTGCTCCCTTGCAGATAGCCGAGATATTCGTAAATGGAAGAATGCATCGGTACCTTGGAAATCATTTGATGTTATCGTATTAACTCTTCTACTTCTATTCATTGGAATATTTGGTATATTACCCATCTTTGCTATCGTGTAACGTTTGTTTCGATTGCATTTCTATATTTAGTACGGTAGCAAATATTTAGCAGAGTTTACTTCCTTGGGAAACGGTGTCTTCTTAATTTCCACTAGATTGCTAATATCATAAGTTATCGCTTTCTTTCGCTACTTATTATAGTCTCTGATGTTCTGATATTGCATCTTTTGTAGAGAATTTTTGGTTTTTTCTCTAAGTTTTTTCTTTTTTTTCAAGAAAATTTTGAATCTGCCCTTCTTCAATCAACTTATTTAACTCATCTTTTCTCTCTTGTCTCTTGCTTTCGTACCAAAAATCAGTTCGATGGGCGTCACTTGAACACTTCATTGCTATGTTCACTTCAGACATTTGTACTGTAGGTTTAACTTTGTACTTGTATATTGGAGTAGAAAGTTTTATTTAAATTATAATAAACAAAATATATAAACTTCTCACAGTAAGTAAAAGCCAAAAACTCTCTGGTTCACATAAAGCCGCCTATCGATTCCACAAGACTTTCAAGTTGACGTGAGAGGAAAAGTAACTACCATATCCATGGATCGGTTGAAAGTGGCTCACTTCCTTCAGAAATCTGAGATACTGACTTCAGAATCAGAAGATGCAACCCCTATACCAACCAAGCATTTTGAGTAAAAAGCGTTTACATTATTGTGAAAAATATTATTGTAGATAAAACTATATCTACAATGTCAAAGTATCATCTTAACTGATTGAGTATACATCATAATATATAAAGATGATCAGCGAAATGAAAAAGGGACCCTTTCTTTTTCTATTGGTAAGTCCTAATATTGACCGCCCTCTATTTCCTTACTCAGCACCTTTGCACAACTTTCTAAAAAGTAAATCTAAAGAAAGTAATAAGACAAGAAATAAATTATCCCAAAGTATTGTTTAAAGTTGGTAAAGGAAACTTTTCTGTTTTTTTTTTTCACAATTCACAGCTAAGGAAAGTGACACGGTAAAACCTGCCTTACGCTGTGATCAACGTGAGGCCGACGTTATAAAGGATGAAGAGCAAATAATAAGTTCCCTGATTACATTACTTGTTCCACGCAAATCTGCACACGTCAGAAAAATGCCCGGAACACCGACATTGTTACATATTACTAGCTTCTGTCAGGACTACTGTCAACACCTGGCATACATTTTAACCTCACAGACTTTTTTTTTTCACAAGTTTGTAGCGATAAAAGATCGTTTAAAATAGACCTATCGGCCAGTTTGGTAGTAAAGACAAACGGCTCACTTATTCGCAATAACATATCTCTTTAAATAGTAAATTTGAAATTGTTGCGAATCTAGGTGTATTATGTGTTCTTTTGAAATTAGGACTTACATGCTGATATCCTTTTTTTCTCCAATCCTTAACATTACCTACGCATGAATTTGTTCAGCACCAACTGAACTACCTGTGGAGGGACGCACGAGGAACGCTTTTATCCGTCACCTACCGTTCGCTGCGTCCAATTTAGACAGTCACATGCCGGACTGATTGGCTCTCTGTAGTATTTATTTTGTTATATAACATAGTTATCTATATATTATATATTTACTGTAACATAGTTATCAAATTACAACGTCTTTTATCATAATCGAAAATACAGTCCACTCTATACATTGGTCCTTCGAGCCGGACGTGAAGAAGCGGAAGGACGCTGTTTGGAGGACATACAACAACCTCTGCAAATTACATTTGATTAGGAGAGGTGGGATTTAATATATTTATTCTATATAACCTGTATATAGCATAAACATATATTAAAGTTAAGATTAAGGTAGTCGTAATGCAACAATTTCCTTAAATTATTAAAGCTAATACTTTCATTCAGATAAATGTAATTTGGAAAAAATCAACATTGAATTAACAAAAAAATTAAACAAGTTTAAGCGTAAGAGTGAGTTTACATAGACCTTTGAAATTTCTGTATTAATTAAACTCTTTGACGTACTGTGAAATTTGGAAAAGCGAGAAAAGCTTTTAATGTAGAAAATCTAAAGCCCTGTCAGCATCGCTCCCTCAAGGGGTTTCATTAGTGAAACGGAAAAAACAACGCAACACACTACCTTTATAAAGCTTTTTAAACAACGAAATTAATGTCTCAACCTCCGTGGATCTAATTAGCGGATTCTTTGCGTTAATTTACCTCATCGCTAGCTACGCGTTAATTAATTCTAGATGAATAGATATAGAACTCATTTTGATTTGTACGTTATTGAAAAATTATTACGAAGGAAAGACAAAAATAATGTAAAACTGTGATGCAATTTAAGCGAATCAATTTGAATTTTTGTTGTATTTCGGCTGAAAGATAATATGAAGTGATTAAAATTATAAAGTAAAAGTTTGCATTAAAGTGACGCTTTGCTATTCCATTTCTTTGTGATAATAGTCACATTGACTATCATCGCATGCTTTACTGGTTAACTAAATATAAGAAAAACACAGTAAGAAACTTCAACGCTGAATTTTAACGAATTTAAAACAAATAAAATATTGAGTTAATTAAATTTTCATTCTAAAGTTTTGAAAATAAAAACAATATTTAAATCTGCAACATCTAAACTGTCTCTGAGTAAACATCGGCCTAATCAAAACCAATTCGTTGGCGCTGAAGAGTAATAAAAAGCAACAAGCGTCCAATAACTAACGCCAGACAATGGCGTCCTGTTAATCTGGATACAGTTTAAAGTTTCATTCGTCCCAGCAAGAGTTTCCGAGACAATTCATAAAGTGCGCACAAAGGACGACGAGACGCCAACTACGGTTTTGTTCACTCGAACTTCTATTGTGTGCCCTGACCCATTGTCTGTTAAATCGGAATAAGCTAGTGTCACTAGGTGCATTGGATGTGCGAGGATAAAGCGAATTCTCGAGTCGCTTTTTCTATCTTCCTTTTCCCTACCTTTTGCACCTGTTTCATAATTCATTTGTCTACGCTTTATTTGTTTTACTTCAAGAGGGTGTTGTTTTGGTTTTAATATAGGAAACTTTGTTTTTTTTTATTCATCCTTTGTGGATGGGAAATGAGATTTTAAATCATTTTATGAATTCTTGATTAAAAATATGAGTAATCTATAGCAGATAGTAAAATCAAAGCGCGCGCGGTAAGCTATTTTACTTTATCTAAGCAATTAAGGACCTAAAATATGTAGTTGTGTATACGTATTTATAATAGACATAGACATTTATATTTACCATATTCAATGAAATTTATAAAAACCTCAAAGGTTTCTTTCTTATTATTTTTTTTCGAACATTTGAATTGTCAAAATATGTTACAATCCGCTTCGATGCGCGCTCCTCATACTTTTCTGAAAACTAGCTGAGTGCAAAATTGTGTATTGCACGTCGATGTATTGATATTTAACAAACAAGCCTCTTACATTTGAATGCGCTATATGGCTTTTAGCTTGTTAAAAGTTTCGAGTGTATTCAACTTCGTCCGAGACGAAACGAAATAGGAAAATGAATAAATATGTTTTTTTTTTTTTTTCAAAATAATAATTAAAAAAGTAAAAAAAATTTCACTTTCACCATCTCTTTGCTCTTTGCCCATTTACATAGATTCGGCACAGTATGTTAGTACATACTGGAAGAGTAGTCTCTTCCATATATCTTGGACTCTATTGTAGTCCATACTGTTACTAGTTTTGGTTATAGTTTTACGACCGCCTGCCTGACGCCAACCCTCCTCGGGAATATAGGTATTTAATACGACATTATGAAATAGTACAAAATACACAAAATTTGCCTCCACTCGTATAAGTTCCAGTTGAATTGGTTGAATTGTTTGTTCCAGAAGGTGGGATTCTGCCGTACCCTGCACTCGAAGTTCTGGTACCAAATATGTAGGATGTTTAGGGGGTGTAGGATATGCCGAACGTCGGCTTCATCTGTTTCTGCATCACTAAGAACGACGCCACTAAGTTCACCAGATTCTTCGATGTATTTCATGCAAATGCTTCATACTGATTTGCATAGATGCAGAAAGCATCACAGAAGATGTAAGCAGTTCAACATTAGACTCGGGTTCTGTGGTGTAGGTAGCGACAAATAATGTGTCAACGCGATACCTTATTTATTGAGAACAATTATGTCATTAGTCAGATTAAACATCATTCGATTCGCGGTGCGTGCCCAGAAATTCACTCACACTCGCCCTGATGAAGGACCCCCAACAGGTCTGAAAACCGTGAGTTAAGCCGTTATTTTAATTAGTTTCATAACAATAATGTTTGTTTTTATGAAAGCTGTTTCGAATAAAATAATAAAACTAGAGACGAGCTTTCGACCACTAAGCTCCTCCGAATGTTTACTTACTTAACGCCGCGTTAACTTGAAATATGTTAACGTTAACCCTATTCACTGACAGAGTCACGTCGCTATCCCGAGATGTTTCCTTCACAATTCGAGCGATAAAGCGTCCCGTATGGCCAACAAAGAGACGGCGCACAAAAGAAGCGAGGCAGTCTTTGTGCCGCCGATACCGGCGACAAATGACCCTGTGTCCATGCTTTTTGACTGCTATAAATGTTAAATATCGTGTAACATCAAAGGAGAAGAAAATTTATATGCATAATACCCTTTGTGAGTTGTTATTAAAACTGCCATTAACTTATTTCAAATTCAAAAAAGTTGGTTAAATAAAGTTTAAAACTTAACTCTCACGTCGAGAGTTTTACAAATTTGTTAAAGAACTTTTTATTCATGAACAAAATTTACATATAATTTACAAAAAAATATCCAAACTGTTAAAACAGTTTATTGACGAAAATTGCACTCAGATAACTTAATTTTTATTATATTAATCTAATTATATTCTAAATTATATTAGTTATTTTATATTTATGAAAGCTTAGAGCTTTAACATATATAAAATAATAAATATAATTTAATATATTATATAAAATAAATACTAAAAGGCGAAACAAAACTTAATAAGTAGTAAACTTATTGTTACAAACAACAACTTTAATTTTAATTAAAAAAACTTAATTGCACACAAGTACAAAAGGCGGACATAATGCCTATAAACATTCTCTACCAGTAGACCCCCATTAAAGAAGAAAAGGCAAAGAGGTGCACTACATAAAAAGGAAAATCAATATATAAAAAAAACAATAAAAAATATTTTATTTATTTATTTATTTATTTATATACAAAAAATAAGTTACTAAATAGATGAAACAAGTACAACGCGATAGTTACTGGGCATCGAATGTATTCAAGTAGCCACTTTCTCACTTTGTTTTTCCTCATATTTCTGGTAGAATATTATTTTTAGGAATCGTACGCATTGAGTATAGGTGGCACTGAATGCCTACGCATCCTTTCACCACAACATTTTATCACTCTTGGTTCCTCGAACAGTTTTACCAAGCTGTCGTTCTTATTTTGCCATAAAAAGTTTCTTAAACAAATAATCATTTTTGTTGTAAATGTTGTATCCTATTTAAACATTCCACTAAATTCAGTAACTTTCGCATAGAATGTAAACATCCATCCATCCGTCAATATAAACTTTCACATTATGATACGTTAAAAAAACACATGAGCAAAATTTTTGCTTCAATTGAAACACTACCTGAATCATCTAATCTCAAATTTGTCGAAGCGTTCTACGAAAATATTCAAACGTGTTGCTTATTTGTTGATAGGATATTAATCCTATCAACAAATAAGCAACACAAAATTGCCGGTCATTTGCATACATTTTTAACGCAAGTATCACCCGTAGCGGGGGCTCGTTACCAGAAAACTAAGTCAAGTGTCGGACCATCAACATAGATACGCGACACAAGGACATAAGCGAAGTGACGTTTATGTCTAAAAATACATACGTTACGAAAGGAATGTTGCCGAAACCCTACCACTGCATTTCAATTAGCTAAGAGAGCTCTTACTGAAATATCTTGTAAGATATAAGACATTTCTACCCGTTCCTTGTTATTTTCGTTTAATGTATGTGGTTTAAAAAATGCACGAAATTTCATATTACAACTCTCGCATTAATTTTGACGAAAAAAGAAATAACTATAAACTTAAACATTTAATACATTTTCAACAAACTCTATTTAAGTCTAAACTACGAAGCCTCCTATCGGGCGGTAAAACAAATTAATAACATAATTTTACTAAGACATCGTGCAAAATCCTTGCAACCTCTCTACAAGATCGAATCAGAAATGGCTGGACCCGCAGTAGAACAAATATAACCAACATTGACCGTTGAACTACTAAACTTTAATAACAATAGGCAGGGCTCATTTTGCCCGTTGCACATAGGGACCAAAAATCAGAGATGGAAGTCACGAACTTTGAAATATTGTGTAGGTCACCCAAAACATAGACTGACGACGAACGAAGGTTGCGAGATACAACTACATGAATGTGGCAAGGGACTTGTGGTGATCCTTGAAGGAGAGCAATGTCCAATAATACATGTGCATTTGCTGATGATAATAAACCGATATTGAGGTTTTTTGGGTTAGATTGGTGTTAGGTTATGTCAACAAACCTCTTCGAGGAGAGCAACAATTTATTGGGGCGCAGTGCGGGGCCCTATCCCAGGGCGACCAGTGGGCGTCGCGGTGTAACGTGCTGGTCAAGCGCCTGTGGCGTCCACAATAGTCATGAGGGAACGTGTGGTTTTTAGTCGATATGCCCACCTCCTTAAGAGTTACGGGCCAACTCTGAGCGTGGGAGAGCCCCACAGACCCCCTCGTTACCCAAACACGGGGCATGCATAAGGTTTGCATCTTCGACACGTTAAAAAAATGTCAACATACCTCCACGGACGTGCTCGGTTGTCCGAATGGGCGGAGAGGTGTACTGCGACGTGACGCGTCCTCGGGTGGTCCTCAGATAGAGGGATGCTCCGGCTCTTTGCCGGAGTAGGGCGAAAGCCGCGAACCAAACACCGGGGGGGATCGGGGTTGGTGAGGTGAGCCCGTGACCTTGGTTACCGGTGGCTCGATCCAGCAGGCCTACTCATGGGCCCGCAGAAGAGGGCGGCGTTCGACTTAAGGCGAGCGTCTTTTGATGGAGGCGAGCCCTGTACCTGCTCTTATGCTGGACGGGACGTTGCAAGGCATGACCTCGGTACCGCTCTGCTTGCAAAGGGACATGATGGCGTGCAATCCTGCATCTTGCGCGTAAACCTAGTGGCTCGCCACCGCTGGGACAAGAGCTAAGAGGATCATCCCGACTGTCTAAACTCGAGGCGACACCAGCGAGGGAGGGCGGGGAATCCAGAACCAGCATCGCATGGTGTTGTCTCCGAGGAGCGCCAGATACCATTGGGGCGCGGCGCCCTGCAAGGGGCGCGGCGCCCTGCAAGGGGCGCAGTGCGGAGCCCCGTCCAGGGGCGGCTAGTGGGCGTCGCAATGTCACATGCAAGTCATGCTCCCGTGGCGTCCCATAACAATGGCCATCAGGGAACTCGTGTGGTTATAGTGGGTATGCCCACCTCCTTGAGAGAGCCCCACTAACCTAACCCCTGTCATATATGAGTTATCTACGTACATCTTACCCGTTAGGGTACAAAGATGTACATAGTTCGGATACATAAAGCTCATTCGTATAAAAACAAAATAAGTATACATGAATAATATAACACTTTCCATTACACATGTTCTCCGTAACAAGATAAAAGACCGCGTATAAAAATGATCTCGATAGTATAAAATTAATTTCATTCCGGATACGACGAATTCTCGAAACTTGAGCTGTAAATGTCGCGAATAAGTTGGAAAAAAAAATTAACAAAACTTTTCGAACATCAGGAGCCAACGGTGAACTTTTTATCAACAAGTATAAAATAATTTTAAAGTTTTTGCAACGGGAAAGATTTTTTTTTCGGGTGCGGTGAAGTAGAGTTGTATGGAGGTTCAATGCAATCGATTTACATATCAGGCACTTTGTATTGATTAATTTAACATAATTAGCTGTCTTTGCAGCTGTTTTTACGCAACTGAGCGTTACGAAGCCAGTTATTAATAGGAGAGAGAGAAAGGGATGGAAAGAAAACGAGGTTTTCTTCAACTCCCATCGACTTCAATTACAAAACCGTATTGTGCAAACGATTAGAGGTTCTACCGCTGCCAAAATTTTCGTACGGGTGCGAAATATTCATACGGGTCAGCAAGTTTCATATAAAGTCTACGTCGAAATTCTCGAAAATCATGATACTTGTATAAAAACACAAATTTCTTGAAATCATCTGTCTTGGATAACTGTACAAAGTTTTAATTTAATATGACGGTTTGGATTGGGGAGATAAAGCTTGAAGGAGTCATTACATACAAACCACTGAAAATTTATAAGCGTGTTGAAAAGAGGTTTATCTTATTACAACGGTTATCGACATAATTTCGAAAGCAAATTGTTTCGTATCGATGTGCTAAATTCAGGCCTGGACGTTTATTGTCCACTTGAGGCCAGTGACAAGAGGTTTGATTAATCACCCGGGACGCAATATTTGCTATCGCGTAGATCGAAAATATTCATTAATCTTGTATGAAATTTATACCGCTTGTTATAAAAGCCTTATTTAAATACTTAAAAAAATATATTTCGTACAGTCCAGGAAAATTTCAATAGTTCTTCCGTTACAGTTCTAATGTAAACTATACTTATTGGTTCATCAAAAATTGTACAATACATCCTAACAACCCATAACGTCACAAAGTTAATATACAAGTTGCAATAAAATGAACAAAATTGCCCTGACATCTCAGTTAAAACTTACAGATTTAGATAACTGTAAAAAATAGAAGTCATATGTTAAATAGTAAAAATATTACTTAATACAATTTTTTGGAATTATTTTATTAAACGACAGGGTACAAAAATGTGAGAGAAAAACATGACAAAACTCCTTCTAAAGTTTGTAAGTCTTCCTTTGGCTGTTCTGTTTATTATACAAATAAAATTCCTTTATGTTTAAAAAATTACTTAATTTAATAATTAAGAAAAACTAGATTGTATCACAAAGAAAGGATGAATAAAAAAAAGTCGTAGTCGAGACATATAACGTTACATTGCAAACATATTGTGGAAAGACCGTTAAAATTACTCGTCATCTAGTAAAAGAAAAGTAAGAGATGTGAAAGGACCGTAGCGAACGAACATCGGCAATCTTTGTCTATCCCTTTGAGTTACAAGTGTTGTTAAGTATTTGCCCTTATAAGTGTTTTTCTTTTTCAATCGTTGACCAAAAAAAAATACATTTCTTTTAAACACTTTCCCATGAAATAAAATGGGGGCGCATGGAACTCGGTACACGCGAGAATATTTATACGTCTTTACAAAAAAAAAGTTTTTTTTTATTTTATCAATACAAATAATTGTTAGTTCTTTTAGCTAAATACAAGAGAAATCGTCATACTTCGGAATCTTCAAGTTCTACGTTGGTAGTTTGGACCACTTAGAAGTTAGCCGATTTACAGTATAGTCATTTAATCTGTATTTGCAGCTGTATTCATCATATGAAATTTCTGTCTCGGTGTGCGCGCGCACCTTTTGTGTCTGAATTTTTGCTCTCGTCTTTTTCTGTAACTCGCCTAAAGAAGTATAATTTCAAAAATATTCTCAATATTCAATTGCCTGGATTCTGTCGTCACTTAAGGAAGCAATCGTATCGAATAAACAATACGCATGTATTTGCAGATGACGGTTGAGACAGTCGTCGACACAATGGACGTTTCGTTAGAAGGAGAGAGAATTTTGTTTCACCGTCACGAAATAGAATTAATTAGTGATGCATAATTTAACAAATTAGTTTTATCTTTGATATAAAACAATCCAAGGAATAGGCGTTTTATTTAATTTCCTTTGATTGACGTATTGCAAATGTTACCTTTTTTTTATAGAATAAGGGAGGCAAACGAGCAGCGGGTCGCCTAACATTAAGTGAACCGACGCCTATGGACATCCG
>DWLR01003451.1:0-13508 GCA_018246295.1 Papilio alexanor hazarajatica | reverse complement strand
GCTGCCCGTCCTCCGGTGGTCTTTACATCCAGACAGAAGACAAACAGACATGTTCATGCACACAAATGTTTGTCTTGGGTGGGAATCGAACCCACCACCTGCGGCGCGAAAGGCAAGTGTCTTGCCACTGCGCCAACTGGTCAGTCATTAGTTAGTTAATTTTGCATAAAACAATAAAATTATATGCCATTAAGGAGAAATTAAATGTATACTATCGCTTTAAACCCAAAAACATCAATACATTTAAGTTGCAAAGAGTATACAGCCTTTTGAGGAAGCATTAAAGTATCGAAAACTTGTTACCAGTATGGACTTCTTCCAAATGAAAGAATGCAATAATTGGTTGGTAAAAAAGCGGTAAACCTACTATATACTGCTTTATTATAGTACGTTTACAGCTTTATTGAAAAGTGTAAAACATAGCAGTAGTAGGGGGGGGCTATCTTTACAACAACCAGGACTAGTGTATATTTTCTGAGTAGTCAGGATATGGGGTGCAAGAAGAATTGGGACTGGAAAGCTTCCAGGTGTGACAAGCTATAAGACAGAAGTAGTATACTCACACCCATAACAGTGGGGTAGACAGAGATTACAGATTCTTATTTGGCACAATCCTGGCGTAACTCTTTTGCTTCTACATCCATACATGTTGACAAGTGTATATGCAACTGAATATATACTTGCCAGTTACAAGTCCTGCATATGACCTTTCTATGTACACTGATTGATTGAAGTTCTTCTGGAACTTCCATCAATTAGTGTAAATACTGACATACTGCTTACACTTCAATTGAAAACTAGAGATCTATGAGATTGCGGTATTGTGGGTTATGACAGTAATTTTAAATGCTTACATAGGAGTACAGAGGTAGGGTTGGTAGGTTCATCACCTCTATATTGGATAGTTTTTTTTGAAATCTGCCTGTTTACAGTATAATTATAAAAGCTGTATGATGGTACAAATATAATCACACTTTGGACTTTACCATGATCTATTCGACTGATTATTTAACAACATCATAAAACATGCAGTACTGTTAATATTAAACCATATTTACAACTTCCACAACTCTGTCCAACTCAAGTACATTAATTCTAGTTTTATTTAAACAATATATTATGAAATATTAAGTAGTAAAATTTAAACCTCATCGAAATCTGATTATTAGATAATTAATGAATGTACATAATTAAAATTAAAATATTGTAAATACTATAGAAAATGAAAATATTTTAAATACTATACTTTATTAAAGTAAAACTCGTGTTTTTAATTTTAAAGCTATCAGAACTGTGACTCTTAGGAGTTTTTTTTTCTTACGATATGGTTTTAAAAATTAATCATTTAGGTATGTCAAAGTCATTATAAAATCGACAAAATTCATGTAAATGTGTATTAATGAAACTTGCTTTTATTTAACCTGTTTCATAATAATCACAATAACAACAATGATATTATGAATGATAAACTATTGTACTCATCCAATTCACAACGCCCATTTTAGGACTCAAATTTAACACTATTATTATTCTCGTAGTAAGTGAAATAGAACAAGTAATGTAATCTAACAGGTATGACCGAACACATAATACATTCGTATAACTAATAACTAATCTATTAAAATACTGTTAATAAGTTAAATATATTGTGAAGTAGTCCACTCACCCGTTCCACCCAAGGAAGTCAACAATTACTCGACGTATTGAACACACTGGACTGCGTTCTTGATATTCCGTTTGACCAAAAACACACAATATAACAATGTTTATACCACTAAGCATAGAAATAGACAAAATTCGGTATTTCTAACAGTCCATTAATTTGACTGCCGCTATAACCGTGCCACAAAACGAAAATGGCAGCGTTGATACCCTAAACTTAAAAACGTACGAGAAATCTGACAACACCGGAGTAGGGCAGTCCGCAGTTCGTTACCAACACCAGTAAAACTTTTATTATTTACTTATAATCTACTTTTTCATTTGTTATCGCATTGACTTTAGTGATTGTCCCTTATTTGTTTTTTATTATGGAACAGCTTGTTGTAAATTATTTTTATACAGCATTTCTAAACAATATTTATTTTAGGTTAAACAATACACCAGATATACGATCCCTAATAAAATCATTATAAGTTGCTAATTTTTTAAATTTTAGGTGCCATAGTTTCTTAGTAATATAATAGCTCATCTGTAACACCATAGGTGTCTATAAAAAGGATGAATAAAGTAATCAGACAAACGCATCCGATCGAGTCGAAGCTCGGCCCTCTCAAGAATCCTCGAAACGGTATGCTAAATGCACATTAAGTGACAGCCATAGCCGTATGTCTCCCTTAGGGGCCACGGGCCCTTAAGCCCAGTCATTCCATGGAGCATCTATTGAAGCGATCTCACAGCTCGGTGAAACCTCAATCCGGTAATAATATGAGCAAGGTAATAGCATGAGCCAAGGCTCTGCGCCATGCAGCCTCAAATTCAATGCAACTGTAGATGCCTCTTCAAGGTAAACAAGAGCAAATCAATAACAAGAATATTAAGAAAATGAGGATAAGATGAAAAATATTTTTTCTTCTAATGGAAAAAGACTAGAATAAAAAAAACTTGGTTTACTTAATGTTAAACGACCGCTATCCATGGGTTTCAGCAACAACCAAAGGAGTTGCAGATGCGTTGCAATGGCTAGACGAGAATTATTAGAAAAGCATGGGAAGGGGAAAAGATTGGAATGGGACCTCCGGCATCTGAGTCTACCTTATACCTATCCTAGCCTTATATATTCATGGTTAAGCACCGAGTCATCAATTTATTTTTGTCCGATTGATAGTTTAAGTTATGCACTTATCTCAAAAGAGAGGTACAATTCATTAGTCTGTAGGATCAGGAGTATATTGCACTCTTTAAATACAATGGCTTTTCTTTGAATTTCCAGCCCATCACAATTTTTATAGTGTGTTATATTCTTTTTGGCCTACGTCCGTTAATGCGAACTCAATTATGCGTTTAAATTTTTTTTTTTTTGCCAGTTATGGAAAAATATTAATTTTATACTGTAGTAGACGTCAGTTGCTCAGTGATATTTATATACTCTTTGAGTAGTTGCTCAGTGATATTTATATACTCTTTGCCTTGTCAATAGTGTCAGTTGTTTGTTAGTTGTCAGTGTTTGGCTATATGCTACAATTTCATTTTTCAATTCAGTTCATTTGTCTGCCGTTTACGAGTGTGGTTTAAATCTCACTAACAGAGCATAACTTAGTAATTTCACATTTTTCATAAAATTATATTTTACCTATGGATGAAATGGATCGCGTAACTGTAATTGCTCCTGTTAACATTGCTGTCATAAAATACTGGGGTAAACGTGATGAGAAATTAATTTTACCAATTAATGATTCCGTAAGTGTTACTTTAGACACGGGTATTATGTGTGCTAAAACTTCTGTGTGTTTCGGACCGGATTTTAATGAAAATGAAATTTGGCTAAATGGAGTCAAGACATCGTTCTCCAATCCACGTCTCATTAATTGCTTAGAAAAAATAAAAAAGATAGCTGCCGCTCAAAGAAGTGTCGATGAAGCTGTTCTCCTTTGGAAAGTTCGTGTTTGTTCAGAAAATAATTTTCCCACTGCAGCTGGGTTGGCGTCTTCTGCAGCCGGTTACGCTTGTCTAGTTACTGCTCTCGCAAAGCTTTATAAAATAAAAACTGATGTCAGTGTATTGGCAAGAATAGGATCAGGAAGTGCTTGCAGAAGCGTTTTCGGTGGTTTTGTGCAATGGCATGCAGGGGTAAATTCTGATGGCAGTGACTCCATAGCAACACAGATTGCAGATTCTACACATTGGCCAGAAATGAAAGCCTTGATACTTGTTGTATCAGATAATAAAAAGCATACAAGTTCCACAATTGGTATGATGAATAGTGTAAATACATCAGATTTATTGAAGTATCGTGCAAAGCATAGTGTACCAAGAAGAACTGAAGAGATAAGGGAGGCAATTTTGAAGAAAGATTTTGCTAGATTTGCTGAGTTGACTATGAAAGACAGCAACCAATTTCATGCAGTCTGCCTTGATACCTACCCTCCTTGTGTTTACATGACAGATGTTTCACACAAAATTGTTGAAATAATTCACGCTTACAATGATATGTGCGGAGAACTGAAGGTGGCATATACATTTGATGCCGGTCCTAATGCATGTTTATATCTCCTAGACAAAGAAGTCCCTACATTATTAACTCTCATTAAGCATTTGTTCCCAACATCCAATAACAATTTTGTTATAGGACTGGGTGATGTAAATGGAGGTGATCATACATTTTTAAATTCATTTCCCATACAGCCACAGGCCAAGGACATTATTAAATATGTCATCCACACTAAGGTTGGCAAAGGACCAGAAGTTGTTACGTCACATTTGTTAGACAAGAAAGGGTTTCCTTTAAATGTAAAATAATATATAAATATTTAAGAATATTAGAGAATTGTTGTGATTGTTTCTAATTCAAAAGGTACTTTATACATTTTACAGTTTCGTTATAGATTGATATTTTATATAGATTATTTATAAAATCGTTGGTAATTTATTTGTGGTTACATTAATTAACCTTGTTATTTCGAAATATTGTAACTTAAGTACTTGTTGCAAAAGCTTTGATAACTTCTGCTTATTCTTATACCACAAATATGTAATAATTCATTGAAGTACATTCCATTTAACTTTTGTAATAAAAAAATAATAGGACAAAAACTGAGCTTTAGATCTGAATTTAGAATTTAAAAAAAAACTGATTGGTGTAGTTTAGGCTCTTATTGTTATATTTGGATTAAGGCCTAAACAAAAGTGTTAGGATGAAGGGATAGGTTTTAAACTTACCGGAATGTCTAGGTATATTTGGAAATCACTATTTTTTATTGTTAAAGAATAATAAGGTTAAGGATATTTTTTAAATTATTGCATATTATTTTTTTTACATTATACAATATTATTTTACTTGGCTGTATTGTTTTGTTTTCCCCAGTCTACTCTGCCTTGAATTTGTTACCCAAAAAAGGCTCTTGTACTTTCTGCTTCACAAGTTAGCATGGTTCAAATAGGAGGGGTCAAAAAGAGAGGGGCCACTACAATACTTTGGGATGTTTTCAAGTCATCTATCAGTGTAAAATAGACAATGGGGTTCAAAACATGGTTGGTAGCTGGGAATTTGACCATCTGTTTACTTTCACGTGTTTACGATCCAGCGCACTTGACATCCTTATAAATGAGGGTATTTAGGAAATCAGAACTTTAGAAATTTTGATCAATCAAAGCCTGAAATAGTAGACACATCAACCCTTTTCATTTGGATCCTAAGCTAAGCTTTTTACTATGTTATATGGTAAAAGAAATGACAACTTAATGTAATAAGGAAAGGAGGAAGGTTTTACAATATACTTTGTGATGCAACTAGCATTTCATTATCTGTCTTTTGAATAACATTTGTAGTAAACATATTTAAATTTGGCTATATATAGGTTTTTTCCAGGTAGCTATGAAGGGTCCATATAACATTTTATTTTTTGGCAGAATAGGCATTGTATTCCTTTTTTTATGTTTAATTATTATAACATTGCAAGCCATACTATAAATAATTCATTATTACGTAACAGATTAATAGAATAGGATAGAAAAAAATAATTGAATAAAAAGAAGTGAAGGATAGAAAAAAAAATAATTACAACATGGCATATAATTAAAGCTCATAAATAATGCAATAAGCATAATTGCTTATAAAAAAAATAACATTACATTGATCATAGCAGAAAAAATCCCTTGATCAATTGTGACGTCCGTTTTCTTACACTTCACAAATTGAGCATAAGCTTCATTATTGTTTATTAATAAATTTTGAAACTGTTACGCAATCTTTACAAGATTTGTGAATTAAACTACTTGAGTACTAACTGCAATCATAGGATATGAATCACCCAAGGCTAGTTTGACGAGAAAGTGTAATTCAGACAACTTTTAGAGAAAGCTAAATGGGGGTATGAGGTAGCAAAGCACAATTTCCATTTCTATAAAGGCTAAGAATGCCTACCTTTCAGTGTTGCAGATGTTCATGGGTAGATGCAACCATTCAGATTGATGCAGATGGGTAGTGGTAAACATACTTGGTACCAAATTATTTGCTTACATTTTGCCTCTGCCAAATTTTGTAACTTTTTTGCCCTGCTTTATAACAGATTTTCCTCTTATTCAAATCTAAATATCTATTCTTATCTGATGTCATGAAAAAGGGATCTCTGAATATGTTTAGTCAATAATTGCTTCTATAGATATTAAAATTACTTTATTTACATTTTAAAAGGTATACAGCAATGTACAAAAATACACACAGTACTCCATATACAATAGACTTACGTTTATCAAGAGATCATAAAAAAAACACTCAATTGTTTATGAAGACAATTACATTTATTTTTACACTTCAGTCATTGAAAAGAAAAACTGTTCAGATGCACAAAAATAAATGAAATCATTTCCTTCCTCTTCTTATCGTGCTGAGACTGACACCTGCCAGACTCTGATGATGTTGTCAGAGTAACCAGCGAACAAGGTCTGGCCGTCTGTGGACCAGGCCAGGGACAGGCACTGGGGAGGATCAGCTTTGGCGTTTTGTGCTTGGTTGATGATTTCTGGTCTGAGCTCTTCAACCATCTCCTTGCTTTCCAAATCCTGTGGAAGAATGTTATTTTTAATTACCAAATTGCAGGTTCGACTTTTAATTTGTCCTTTTTCAAAGAGTATTTCTCAAAGTCAAAATTAATCACATAATTTCTATACTTTAAATTACATCGTAAATATTCAGCTATCAGTTTAATTACATTTATCACAGCCTCGAAAAATAAGCATATGAAGCACAATGGAAAACATTGCTTACCCAAATTTTGATAGATGGCCCAAATGCAGCACAGAGCCAGTATCTGTTAGGTGAGAAGCAAAGAGCTGTGATGATGTCATTGTGGTCCAATGTGTGCAAGTGCTTGCCATCATTGAGGTCCCACAGCATTGCCTTCATGTCCTTACCACCAGAGGCACAGAGAGATCCATCAGGTGAGACAGTCACAGTGTTCAGGTATCCAGAGTGGCCAAGATGGTTGATCTTGAGCTTACAGTTGGTCAAATGCCAAACCTGCAGAATAATCAATTGATTATTAAAAATGAAAATGAAAACCTGTACAAACAAAAATGCTAATTATATGAAATAAAACCCACTTTCTTAAAATATTTTGTCCATTTTCCCTCCATTATTAAATACTTTTTTTTTGCAAACTTTTATAAGTGACCAAAGATTTGCAATTCTTTTATTATTGGGTCTTTTAAGGGACAAACAATATCAATGTATTACAATATACTCACATTCTTTTTATCTAAAAAAAAAGTTCTTTACAGCATTCTTATAAAGGTTGAGGCAACCTCTTACTGTCCCTAATGTTTCTTTTATTATATGCTTTTATAATTTTTACCTTCACAGTGCGGTCCCAGCCCGCAGAGACTATAATAGGGTTAGCATGGTTTGGAGAGAAGCGGACACAAGAAACCCAGTCAGTGTGGCCATCATCTTGAATGGTGTACTTGCACTCTGCTAGTGTGTTCCACAGCTTAATGGTCTTATCACGAGATCCAGACACAATTTGTCTGTTGTCCACAGAGAATGCTACAGAGAGGACATCCTGAATAAAAAATAACAGTTTTAGCATAGTTCCGAATAATCTGTTGAATGAAGTTATGGTGACAAATAATTATCCAAGTGAAAATAGACAATTATTAAATTATACATAAAAATTGTGCTGATATTTTACTCAAAACATAATACTAAATTGTAAATACTTGCACTGAAAATTACTTTTAACAGCTAACATGACTTTACTTACAAGGGATGGCCCTGATGCAGACACTTAGCTCTAGTCTTCTGCCTCGCAAAGGCACGACACTATGTCTTCTGCCTCGCATAGGCGCTAACACTTGCCGTTTATAGGCACCTAACCCTACCAAATTATAAGTTCTGTCACACCTTAGTATGATCTTCGAAACGCCTGGTGGTCTTTCCGGCCGCAAGATCCCAAAGACGAAGAGTTTTGTCCCATGAACCGGACAGGGCATAGTTCCCATCGCTAGACAGTACGACATCAGAGATGAAATGCGAATGCCCATACAGACGCTTTTGAGGGACGCCGTAGTTAGTTTCGTCTCTGGTCAGTTTCCAAACAATGAGAGTTTTGTCTTGAACAATAAAAAAATACGTTACTTCATGACAAAAAAAAACAATAAAGATAAATATGGACTAGCATGTTCAGCCCCATATCCGCTTGCCGATCAGGCGTCACGTGGCAAAGATTTTTATCATCATAGAATTAAATAAAGAAATATAACACGAATTATACCCTTGAACCTATTAAACTCAATAATAATCATTTATATTTGCTAATAATCACACGTTTCACAAGATTTTCACGGATTTAAAATAGCAAAATCGTGCATGTTAATAGCTTACCTCGTGAAGAAGATAAAATCATATCAGGGTATTTTGGATTTGTCGCAATTTGCGTAACCCATCCATTGTGACCACAAAGGGTGCCCCTTAGTTTGAGGGTTTCCGTCATGTTTCACCAAGAACGATCAACCAACCACTTCACGCACCAAAATGCAAAAGAAAAGGAATTAATTTAGTGGAGTCGACACAAGCTGTCTTGTGTTGCCATTACAAATTATTCTTAAATTTGACATTGTAGAATTAATGATTTCCTATATTTACGCAAATTTTAAACATTGAAATTAAACTAATTCTAGGGATTTTATCGCCTTTAATCATTTTTTTTAATTCCCGACATTCCGTACAATTAATTTTTTACACATTTAACTAATGAAGGAAAGTCATCAACACAACTACCATTGGCTCCCTAAACAAAGTAAAATCTAGTTTGGGAACCAAGAGTCTACGGAATTCGTAATACAATGGTCAAAAAGTATTAATTTATTTACCCAAAATATGTCCACTGCAGAACATACGCCGCCATCAAAAGTTGGTCCTTCGCCGCCCTCATTTTTGAGTTCACTCATTTAGTGCATTGACTCGATGGGTGGCTAAATTTTCATAAGGCCTACTATATTACTACTGTACTACATCGCCGATTTCGTGGTTTTAGTAACTTTTACCCATCAAGTTCAGGCATCCTTTCTACTAGTAAAATTATAATGGCAATGGGCATGTAATATTTTGTCATTACAAATTAACTTACTGTGTTTTAACGAACAGGTTGCCGCAGTGGTAAGATACTTGCCTTTCACGCCGCAGGTCGTAGGTTCGATTCCTACAGAGGACAAACATTTGTGTGCATGGAGGACGGGCATCAGCGTCCTTTTCTTAGTACTGTGGAACATACTGCGTGAGCCCACCTGCCAAGCGTGGCGATTATGGCACATCTCCCCCCCCCCTAATGATGCAATCAATAGGGAAGCCTTAGTCCAACTGTGGACGATCAAAGGCTGAGGTGGTGTTTTTAACACTGATTTTGTGTGTAATCCACCTTCACCATCTGTTAACGATTCCCTTGTGGCCATAAACTTGTTAGGCGCTTAGCTAAATCTTCAGCAAGAGAGAGAGAGAGCCTCAAATAAAAAGAGAAAGCTTCAAACTTTAAATTGCTCATTTGCTTTTGCTGTCTCTGTAACAGAAAACTTGGATTGCATTAGTTAAGTAATGTGTTAGAAATAATTAAACTATTATGATGCCACTTACTTTGCATAAACGAAGAATATGAAGATAGATAAATTATTTTATTTTATAAGAATTTTTCAGTTAGATTACTAACTAGTAAACTTTGGTCGTTTTAGGAGCTTAATATCGAGCAATACTTGATAATCTCACAAACTTCTAATAGATTTCTCTACATCGTCGACATCTTCTACCCCTATTTTCTCGTCCCGTTTTTTCAGGTTTTCAAGAAAGATATATCAACTTTTACTTTCGGTATTGAACTGCCTCATTGGGTGTAAGTTGTGTAGTGTGTTTAAAACATTTAGTTACAGGAATATAATTTATAATTTACAAATATATGCATTTTTAATTATTGTAGTTGTAATTTGGATTTTTAATTATTTCTAAATTTCTACATTCTTTTCTAAACGTTTATACGTTTTAGAACATAAATAAAAAAAGGTATACAATTATACAATTGCTTAGCTGACGTTTTCACATTGTAATAAAATATAATTGCAATTAGTATAACATAATTCATAATAAATTATTTTACAGTTAATTTTATTGATAGTATAGTATATTTTGCTTCCAAATATATTATTTGTGATATCTTCTCAATGGATTTACATGTTGAAACACATCTTTTGGCTAAAGCCAAGATTACTCCATCCATTATTTTAAAAGTAAGTTTACTTGATCATTTCTAAACTTGATACATGTTGTTACTATCTTATATCAAGATTTAAAACGGTTAATATGTAATTATTATAATGAAGATATGTTTTTTTTAAGTATGTCTGTCTTTAAATCTATTGAACGCATCCTTATCATTTACGGGAACATTATTTCCTTCCTCAAACTTTATATTAACAAAAAAAATTTTTTTTGCCTTGTATTATTTAAAATAAATCCTTATAGTAATATTTTAAATCATTTATTACCAAAATACTTTAACTCAAAACGATTTCATTTAAAATGAATACATCATTTAATGGCTTCGGCTTGTAGTACCTGTGATTTCCGCTGGGGGACGTCGTTCATTTGAATCAAATTGACGTCACGCAAGTGGTACCTACGCCATTTTGTGTCTGCTCAAGTCAGTATTTCTGGGTTCAGTGAAAATTACAAAATTCGCATGGTTTTGTGTACGTTAAAAAGTTAAAACCATTACAAATCTAAGTTAACGTCTCGTACGTTAATTTCACAGACTGAAAGTATGGAGGACAAGGCGTCATTAAAAGAATTAGATCAATGGATTGAACAACTAAATGAATGCAAGCAATTGACAGAAAATCAAGTTAAAACCTTATGCGATAAGGTAAGGAAGCTTTATTTTAACTTTTAATTTAAGTTATATGATTCCATTTAGTTTTCGTTACAAGTGTGTAATATCGCATAGGTTGATGTCTAGTTATACCTATGTTGTGTGATTCATTATACCTACATAGAGAATCGAGAATGCGTATGTAGTCGTTAGCAGTTGAAGCTGGTCCGTCGAACTGTAGTCATTACTCTTCGAGGGTAGAAGTGACCTGTTATGTGCCGGCGTCACATTCACTGTTGCATTCCATTATTATTTGAAAAACATTCGTTTGATAATATTGTCTCATAATTCGTTCTTATCGACTAACGTGTATTTTTAGATTAGGTACGGAAATTATTTAAATCAATAAATACGAAATTAGTATTAACTATTTAATGTTGATGTTATCAAATACACTTGTTTTTCCACAAATGGCCATAGACTGTAATAACCTTTTTGTCTTAACTTCTAAAGCATGATAAAAAACTAATATGACTCATGTTTACATGATAATGTTTTGGATAAAACTTTGAACTGAATTTTATCAAGATTTTGTTCCTAACATTTACTTACTACTAAGTATAATAATTATAAGTATTTGTTTTTAAAATCACATTGAAGTCGAAATTCCTTTACAAAGATTTATATGCAATTTGTAAGGCCACATACAAAAATTTTAGTTTTTTTGATAATTAATCTTGAAGTCATCAAACCAGTTAACTAGTATGGCATACTGTTGTCTAAATGGTTCTTTTAGTTTATAAATATATAGAAGTTGTAAACCTAATGAATACTTGATCAATTTTCATTCTGTGAGATTTAATCTTTGTATTTTTTTGTAATTTGTGTGTAACATGATAAACTCAAAAGCTACTGAATAAATTTTCATTTATGATACAATTTTGACCAAGATGGTGCAAGAATGTTTTGGGAGGAGGACTTTAGTTAGTACACCTTCCTGAAGTAACTTATTCAATACTTGCTTAGCCAAATCTCCATGCTATCAGTAATGTACATGGTGCTGATGGTGCATGATGTATTACAATGGCAATATTTTCTTTTAGTTGTTTTCTATCCATATTTGGTGAGCTTGACAGAGGTAAAAGTAAAAATGTACTGTGATGACTTGTGGGTAAACAATAAATATCTTGATCATAATCAAGATAAAAAGCCATTACGTTTTTTCTCTTAACTAGTAGATAGTTTATATTTTTTAAATTTTTTGATATATTACCTCCATCTCATACTATGATCATCCACTGTTGGACATAGGTCTCCCTCATTGATAGCAACATTGGGG
Organism: Papilio alexanor hazarajatica; assembly: GCA_018246295.1. Classification (NCBI taxonomy): domain Eukaryota; kingdom Metazoa; phylum Arthropoda; class Insecta; order Lepidoptera; family Papilionidae; genus Papilio; species Papilio alexanor. Next base: position 1,160 of record DWLR01003451.1, on the reverse strand, counting down.
GGATATGTGCCATAATGTGCTTGGCAGGCGAGTTTATTGATCACAATATGTTCAACCATACTAAGAAAAGGATACTGCTGCCCATCCTCCATTCCAAGTTGGATGTTTAGCCAGTGTGTCTCAGTCTCAGTGCATTACAACTTATGAGTGACCCTTGCATTTGCACATTAAAATTTTTTCACCACAACCACCACCTCAGCCTATGATTGTCCAGTGCTGGACATAGGCCTCCCCCATTGACCAATTCATTGGAGAAATGTGCCAAAATCGCCACGCTTGGCAGGCGGGTTGGCAATCGCAGTATGTTCCACCATACTAAGAAAAGGATGCTGCTGCCCGTCCTCCGGTAGTCTTTACATTCAGACTCAAGACAAACAGACATGTTCATGCACACAAAGGTTTGTCCGTGGTGGGAATCGAACCCATGACCTGCGGTGCTAGAGGCAAGTGTCTTGCCACTACGCCAACCGGTCAGTCAACATTTTTTTTTTTTAATTGTCATCAATTAACAATCAGAGCCGACCCTAGCCTTCAATCAAGGTAACAATATTTTATAAGATTAGGGGCCATAAGAGGGTGGGTTGCCTTATTTTAAGTAATCACCAACAACAGTACAACTGCAAATGAAAGAGTATGCTTTTCTTCATTAAGGATCCTAAGTAGTAATGGTGCAGCTGTCTTTTGTTGCCTTTTTTTTTTCTTTAACCTGAAATTAATCATTTTAATTCCGGATTCATGCGCTAGAAGACAATTTAGCTGTATTGTTTTGGTGCCTTGTACTGGTTACCTACAGTGACCTCTCCTCTCACTCGGGTTGCTATGAAGTCGTACAATTACATTATAATTTAGATTTGTAACATTAGTGTTTTGTGTTTTCCTTCAAAATATAAGTTATAGTGAAGTGGTTTACATTGATGGGGTCAATGAATGTGTTTATGCTCTGATAATTATGTAAACTTATTATCAAAATTACATATAACATTAGGTATATTACCCCCATTTTAGTTTTTTTTTCTTATTTTGAGTTGAGGAATAAACAGTTTATAAGTAAGAATCCTTGTGATTACACAAATGTATTAAATAAAAATGACTGACCGGTTGGCGCAGTGGCAAAGACACTTGCCTGTCGCGCCGCAGGTCGTGGGTTCGATTCCCACCCA
>DWLR01003450.1:0-13509 GCA_018246295.1 Papilio alexanor hazarajatica | reverse complement strand
CCAAGCCATTCGGCGTGGTGGGCATTGAAGTCGCCGAGTACCACGACTTCTGCGCTTGGGATCTGTTCCAGAACGGATTCTGTAGCCATTTGGACTTGCTCCATAAGTCGATCTGTTTGGGTATTACCGCTATGGGACCTATAGAGGCACGAATAGACTCGCGGATGGTCATCGCTATCTACACGCAGACTCCGGCCCTACGTACAAAGGAATGTTCTAGTTTTTCTACCCAGGGTAGGAAAGGTACGAGGTGTCACCAGGAGAAGAAATCTGTGTCTCAGTTAAAAATAGCAAAGCCGGCTTGGCCGTCTCAAGATGGTAGTGGACGACTTCCAAGTTGGAATGCAGTCCCCAGATGTTACAGAAATCCACGGCAAGGGTGGCAGGGGCTGCCTAAAGTCGCTTACTACGTTTGCCTCGTCCGGTAACATCGAGCGGAATTGTACCCTCCCCAGAATATGCAGGGCAACCTGCACGCTTACGCTCGTACACCGGATGGGTGTCTGGGCGCAAAACGCGCGGAGGGGAATTCTCCAAAAGCGGTGGTTCTGGTACCCTCTTGGGGTAAACTCACTTTAAATCCCACTGACTTGCTGCTATAAAGGGGTGGGGGGGATCGGCCTCCGGCACCTCACTCATCAGACGAAACGCGGAATTATTTCCACTTCACGCCAGTTTTTGGAGAGGTAGTGGTATTTCACCGGCCGAGCGGGCCATTCGTGCAGCAGCAGACGATGCTGCGGACTCTACCACTTTAAAAGCTTTTTGTCTCGGTGCTGTTGATTAGTGTACATGAAGTATGTAAGGTGACCTCTGATTGAGAACTTGTATGATTATTAGGAATGATTGGAACCTTAATCTTTGAAGATTTCAAAAAATCTGGGTCCACCATATGGGGTATGTGAAAATGCCGTCTGCCACAATACCATGGGAAACTAAGTCAGCTGGGTTCTCTTTTGATGGAACGTAGCCCCACTTGTGACCTTCTGTGATATCTTGTATTTCACCCACTTGAGTTCAAACAAAAATTTTAGTTGATTTGTCTGTGTATTGAGCTATGCTAGCGCGATAGTTGAATCAGTCCAAAAATAAGAATCATTGTCTCTAATTGACATTGATGACGTCACTTTTGCGTGAAGTCTAGTGGCAAGGAGTGCACCACAAAGCTATAATCTGGGAATCGTAGGAGTTTCAATGGCGCTACTTTATTTTTTGATATTAGAAGACGAACTTGTACTGTGCCCTTCGCGGTAATCGTTCTTACGTAAACTTATGCACTGTAGGCGTGCTCCGAAGCGTTTGAAATGTGTGTAATTGTAAAGAGGTTATATTATCCGTACAAACCCAACAGGGAATGCGGAGCGTATTAAGAGCAGTAAGCGAATATGTGAAGCTTAAAAAACATTTTTGTGTTTCTTTTGAAACTTGATAAATAAATACAGTTGGGATGACGAGATCCCAACTGTATTTATTTATCCAAAGTTTTTTACATCAATATTTTAGCTTGGACGGTGCATGAGCCTAAAAAACCTAAAGCATCGAATATTTCACTGATAAAAGATAAGATATTACGTTTAGTTATTTCTTTTGTAGAAATGTCTACGTTAATACTAAATAGTAAATGGTCTAGCTCATAATCCCAATGAACACCGAGGATTTTACTAGGTAATGTTTTATCTAAATTTAGAACCTTTTCCGTTGAATAGTGGCCATGCAGATTATTGTTACAAATAGATTTTAAGATTTCTAAATTATTAGACTGCCATTTACGTAACTTAAATATCGCTAAACGTAAAGTTTTGTCAACATTTTTGCATAGGTCAATAATTGATTCTATAGAATTGCCCCCACTTAGAAAATCTTCTACATAAAAATTCCTGGTGCCAGTGAAACTAAGCATTTAGTGGCTAAGTATGGTGCAGATGACGTACCATAAGTTACCGTATTAAGGGTAAATGATCTTATTTTCTCACTAGGATGATATCTAAACAATATTTTTTGTAATGATCGTTGAGAAGGATTTACCAAAATGGCTCTATATATTTTTTCAATATCTCCCGATATAACATACTTATGTTGTCGAAAGCGCAATAAAATGGAACGTAAATCATATTGGACGACAGGGTCGACCATTTGTATACTATTAAATGTTTTATCATTTTTGGAAGTGGGATTCGACCCGTTGAACACGATACGCAACTTCGTGGTACTAGATTCGCGAGTGACACCGTGATGAACTAAATAATAAGAATTACTTTGAGAATAACTTTGTTCTGGCATTTTTGAAATATCGCTCATATGTCCTAAGCTTTCATATTCAGTCATGAAGTGTAAACACCTATTTTTGAACACCGAATCGCGTTGAAATCTACTTTACAACGATTACAAACGGTGTTTAGCTGCTTGGTAAGAATTTCCAAGAAGGTGACTCTTTTAAAGGTATAATGACAATAAAGCTACCATCACTATTGCGCCGAGTGTTCTCAGCTAATCTTTCCCCACATGCAAGGAATACCTATGAGGTACTGATTCAAATTCCCAAAAACGTGTTAACGAGGCCTCATTAATTTGAGAAAAAGGCATGACGAATATTGATGTCCTTTTGATGTATAAAATATCTTGTCGTTCATAACAGGAATGTGAAAAAAGGGATCTGCTAGCGGAATATTGGGCGGCAGTTCTATGGATTTTCTATCTACGTTACTAGGCGGCAACGAACTGGTAATTTGAGGTTGAACGTAACAATTTAAATTAATTCTATAGTCCCCTGAACGTGACTCGATGGATAAGTAACTAGACTCTGCACTGAAGGAAATTTGATTATTTATACTTGTCACAGATGAGCTTACGTTACTTCATACCAAGGCCAGCTTGTCACCTCTGTGCATAAATGTAAGTGTCTCTAAAATTAAGCCATTCCTGAAACTTCCCTGAAAATTGCGAGATAACAATCTTCGAGAGACGAAAAAGGGCAGGGAGATGATGATAGTGATCATTGATATACGCTGAATTTAATTATTTCTCAGAGTTTTTTGCATGTAACTATCCCAGTATAAGAATTCCTTGAATGCAAGAAGAAGGAAGAAAAAAATATATATTGGTAAGTAAGCAACAAACATAAATTTATTATTTATTTTTCATTAATCAAAAATTGGTACTTTAAGCAAAATTGATATGTTATTTTCATAAACTATTGTTTGTGCTATTTACGACGTGTATGAATTTATAATTCACTTGGGTGTAACTAGTAAACATGTAAATTAAACATAATCTAATGTTTTCCATTGGTATCGGCTTACAATGGCGCTTGATGATGATAATGACATTAATTAACAATGTTAATATGGTTTTGTCGCAAATGAATGTTGAGCAACCATGTCATGGAACTGTCAAGTTGTTCTTAACTAACTTCTAAATATAAGTCATATAACATTACTTTTAACCAACTTCAAAAAAGGAGGCGGTTTTCAATTTATTTGTATGTATTTTTATGTTTGTTACCTCAGAACTTCGACATATATAAAGTGATTTCAATTATTTTTGTTAGACAAGAAAAAAATTGCAAATGCCCCGTTTGCGTTGAATAGATTTGTAATCAGACGTACCGTGGGTCTACATGACTTAATGACTTATAATCTTCTAACGCTGTTTAAAAAACCGACTTCAAATTTTATTATTCTTCCCTCTTTTAGGGAAAAGAAATAGAAAGAAAAGCTTCATCATCGGTTGTCATGGTAATATTACCAATAACAACTTTTTGACACATGTTATCTCTTATAAATGTTAATAAGAGACGTCGGGGATAAAATTACAAAAAATGTTCAGTTAGGAAAATAAGAAACGGAGGCATGCGAAGGCGTGGGTAACACTTCATTTATAATCATTTATAGCCACGCGATGTCTCATTACAAATCTATTAATTCCAAACAGGGATCGGCTTAAGTCTACAATATATCAATTTTGTCACCCAAGGCCCATTAACATTCAAAATTAAATGGGAAATATTTGCGAATGTCACCTTTCTAACGAAAGAAAAATTATTAAAATCGGTTCGTAAATGACGAAATTTAAAGGTTTAAATACGAAGGTTACCGCAAGTAACAAACAAAAAAATATAACCGAATTGAGAACCTCCTACGTTTTGTAATTATAATTATATTATATAATTATATAGTTTTGTAATGGTAATTGTAATTGTAATCGAGTTCTAAGAATATTCACATGAAAACTAATTTTATGGTAATTACTAAGAACTACGGTTGCTATTGTGATTTTAATGTGCCTGAATAATGTTAATCTTTTTTATATTTTCTACCAGTCTATTAATACTAGGCTTTTCATCTTGGAGAAGAGCCTTGGCCTGGCTAAGTGGACAAGATTGAATCTATTACATCTAATACGTAAGAACTTATATGATGCAAAGGCTCCCAAGAAAGCCTTCTGAATACGTTTACTCTACGATTTGATTTAAGGGTCGAAACACGGGAGAAGTCAAAATGGATTTCATTGTTCCCCAGTTCTACTCAGTTTTCATGAATCAGTTTTATTTATGCCCATCTGAACAAGAAGTAATGTTGTGCTCGGGTATACATGTATGTATGTCCGTTCCATTGTGACCAACTGTAGCCTAAACGGGTTGACCGATTTTAACGACTGAGAGTCCATTTGATTGGTATTGTTGTCCGGAGTGTCATAGGGATCATACAGAGGGTCGTGTTTACTGTATTTTTAAATTATTTTGATTGTTTTGATTTCTTTTCAGTACATTCAGTACATTACAACACTGACAGTCTTGTGTATATGATATTATACATTATATATTAACACTAGAGATAAAATATTGTAATTAGAATCTTGATGTTTGATCTTGATGAATAATTTATTTTCGATGTGTATTTGTTGCTTTTTGTATTAATGTCGTGATAAATATCTTGTATAAGTATATTCCCAAGGAGAGTTGGCTTCAGGCAGACGGCCAGCCGTAAAACTATAGCCACAACCAGTTACAGGATGGACTACAGTAGAGCCCAGGATATATGGAAGTACTCTTCTTCTACGTAGGGTCGGTACAGTATGTACTATTGTACATACTATACCGACCCTACGCAAGTGAGAAAAGGGCAGGGAGATGATGTATGTTCGATGTGTATATATAATACTAGATATATAAGAAACTGACCGCAAATTGTGAGCTGAACGAATCATTGACAATTAGACGTAACATTTTTCTAAAGTTTATAAATTGTCGAAGTAAAGTCGTCAAACTATAAACTGATGAAATTTTTCTTGGAATATTACATTGAAGTTTAAGTGAGTATGGAACATAATTATAAGTTAGGTTTACAAATTGGACATGATAGTAATATATAAAATTATGTCTTAAAAATATATTTATCAAAGTAACAAGCAGACTCAGGTCACTTAAAATATTTATATTTATTTTTAAGCCAGTTTAATTTCCTGACGGCTTTGACCTGCATATAAAAACTTATCAAGATATTTTTCATATGTGCGCATGGGGATTTTATTGTTGTTCCTACTACAGTGCCTGTTCAGTCTTTAAAAACTTCTAATCCGCGTGTGATAATTTCAAGAGACGGTTGCTAAGGTCGCCATCGGTTGTCTCTTCCACTGCAGCGTCCAGTTACAAGACTATCCTGTGACGAACCTACGTAACGACGCATGCGTCGTGTTACCAAAACAAGCAGCCGACATATTTCGATTTTGACTATTTTATGTTTTCAGTGTACATTTTAAGTTACTTTATTGCGTTTTCAAATTTGTTTTAAGTTATTATTTTTTGTGAATGTCTTTAACTGTTCTGAATTCAGTCTGTGACACAATCTTGCGATGGCTCGTCGAACGCGACCCATACATGTACACAGTGCAACAAGTCATTCAAATCTTTGAAAGGCCTCAACACGCTACAAAAACACACATAAAATGTATTAGCCAAAACAGTTCACCTTTGTCTAAAGGATGTCTATCCATCCTATTATTTCGAATGCGTCTACTTATGTAGCCAACGATCCAACTCCTTTCCACACTTATCTTAGTCATTTGAAAAATATTATACCCATAGTTAAAAGAATCCCTCGAGAAGCTCGAATAACCGTTGCTAAGCATTTGTCTCAATTAATCCAGAAATGCTATATAAGCAATTTTACTCAAGACTGGCAGAACCTATTTCTATTTTCATCCAGCACACTACATTTAATAAAAAGTGATGAACCGAATCTATCCTTGACACAAAAGAATAACTGTGCTGTAAGCTCCTCGCCTTCTTCCGCACCTCTAATCAAATATGATGTCCTTCGTAATCGCAATAAACTTGTTGAATAAATATAAATTTATAAAAAAAAGAGGTTGCATTCTCTTTGGTTGGTGTAGATTTAGACGTCAGATTGAGAAATGTCATGTAACTGTAACTGTGTGCTCCATTTTGCAATAAAAACGTATTTTTGATAGAAGTCTTACGTGACGGTGTTTTATTGAAATATTGTCGAAACCCAACAAAACTCATCGAAAACAAAACCTGTGACGGAGATCTCAAAGGTGCCGCTCGCCTTTTGTTCTCCAACTACGTGCTATAACCACCCTGACACCCTTCAGGCCTTACGGACAAAACACCCTCCAGCTCCAGTAAACCCATATTTTCTCGACCCACCAACAGCAGGGCAAGCATGCCTTCAAATTCAAAACAAAGATGTTACGGTTGCCATTTTATCTTTAAAACCAGGTTCGGCTGCAGGTTTGGATGGAATCTCACCCCAACATTTGCCGTCCATGCCCTATTTTTTTTCTAACTTATGGACAGCCTGACGTGTTGCTTAAAATTGATGTCAAAAATGCATTAAATTCGCCTTCCTATCTTCTGTCCATAGTTCAGCATATCTCATAAGTAAAATTTTAAGAGCATCCCCTTCAAACTTTGAGATTGCGCCCTTGGAAGAAGCTAGAAACAGTTTCTTAATTGCATGCCCACGTCAAAATTTTCCACTTTCTCCAAATTCACAGAGGAGCTGGGACGACATAAACTGCAGATTGACTTATGACAATCTTTTGAGCTGTAGTACTGGTTCGGCGCGTGCCTCATCAAATACAGGAACATTTCTTGAGCCTGACACGCTTCGAATCGCAACCTGTCTACGGCTTGAGGTTCCGGTCTGCACTCCTCATAAATGTCCCTGTGGCAGTGATGTCGACAAGCTAGGACATCACGGAATATCATGCCAAAAATGTGCAGGCCGCTTCTCGAGACATGCCGTCCTTAACGATATCATATGCCGATCCCTTGCCACCGTCAACGTGCCAAGTCTACTTGAGCTGACTGGTATTTCAAGAGACGGTGGCAAGAGACCGGACGGTATGAGTTTGATTCCATGGAAGATGGGCCGGGTGCTTGTATGGGATGCAACCTGTTCAGACACGCTAGCCCCTTCCCATCTACATGGAACCAACAACAGAGCTGGTGCGGCTTGTGAAGCGGCTGAAAAAACTAAAACATGCAAATACAGGGGTCTAGGCTCCGAATATGATTTTGTCTCATTCGGTGTCGAGACCCTTGGTCCGTGGGGTCCTAGCGCCATAAGGCTTTTTAAGGAAATAGCAAAAAGGTTAGTCGACATCACAGGAGACTGAAGAGCTGGCAGCTACCTCGGACAAAGAATTAGTATAGTTATTCAAAGGGGGAACGCTGCCAGTATCTTCGGAACCATGCCTAAAGGGACTCCATATTGCCAAATATAGCATTATTGATACTTAAAACATATATTTAATTTAAAATTCATTGTGATATTAATATTTGATTTTTATATTAGATATATTGTAAAGAATAAAAAGATTTATACATCTACAAAAAAAAAGCTTTGTTATTTTTGACATAATACGTCAAATTGTCAATGATTCGTTCAGCTCACAATTTGTTGCCAATTTATAATATGTCTAGTAAGACTACAAACTGACGAAGTTCATAATCGGTCAGTGACATATACACTCTATATAAAATATTATTTATTGTAGGTTGTTTTTGTCATTTGTTTACACTCCACCTAACTTTAGATGAGCAAACGTTCGAGGAAATGTTCAAATATCCGCATTTTTACATTGTTTTCTATTTCTTTTATGGTAACGGATTGATAAGTATATCATTTCCACCCACTTCTTAAAGGGTTGTAAGAAAAAAGTATCAATTTAGAAATCCCCAATAGGTTTTTACACACGAAACTACAGTAACTTATGTTTGACATGAGTGCAACAAATCGTTAGTAATGACTAATATTCAGTCGTTTCAGTGCTAAATGTTTTTTTTATTTGAAATACAATAAGTCTGGAGTCAAACTGTCATGGCGCGGAAAATCAATCACGTTATAAATTCCCGTGGTTGTCGTCAGAGGTGCCTGATAGAGAATAAAAGAAATAGGCGCCGTATATTTTTATTTGTATGCATAATAAGGTCTCGAGGTCGAGTTATATACATACAAAGTTACTCGACTCACACAGTTTGAGTTGAGAAAAAATAACATTTACTGCATTTTGAATTTTATAAAGATCTGAAAAATTGATGTTAAATTAACTTTTTATAATTGGTTGAAATTTTAAGTTGAGAGAATGAAAACATTTTACAAAATTTTTAATAATATATTAACTATTTACAATTAATTGCTGTTTCTTTAAATAATTCGCAAGTAATAAATACCGTAAAAACATAAATTATGACTTGTACTTTCGAGCCGTTTCAATAGTAGGTTTAATTCCGGGTATCACAAATTCTCTTCAATAGCTTATTCAGTGCCGTCAAGAGAGAATTGAATTGGGAGCAAATCTACCGTGTAAAACCTGCCGACAAATATAAACTAAAACTTTTTCTTCCACCGTCTCCTAATCGACGTAATCAAGTAAAAACACAAATCGAATTAAATTTGAAGTCTTTAGAAAGTTATTTAAAACACTGATCAATTTTATAAATTGTAGCTAAATTTTTTTATCATTATCTGATACTAATAGTTTATTAAAACGAGGTATGCATTTGTGTTTATAATATTAAAAGTATTGTGTCTATTATATATTGGTTTGGCAGTTCGCCTCTAAATATTTCAAATTGCATCAGCGGAATTACAAATGCGTTACTAGATAAAAGAAAGACGGAGCGCAGAAGTCAGGATTCCGCCAGTATTTCGAGTCTGTGTTTAATATAAACATAGGCAACGGCCTGAAAAGAGGTTTCCGAGGGAGCCCTCGAACTTACTATTAACGACGTGTAGTCGCTCTCTGCGCCCTACCGCCTTAAGCCTGGTGTATCCGTTGATGCCTCTACAAGGCAAACAGTGGTAAGTCAAAAATGATGTACTGTGTGAGGTTGTGATATTTCTCCAGTCGAGCCAGTCAGCTCTTGAAACAGCTGTCGTTGCTGACTTTATCACTGTTACTACTTACACTTTTATAGTGTCTTTCAAATTACATCATCCGTTATCAATGTTTTCGTAACAATTTATATAAACCTTTCGATTCATTTTATATAGCACGGCCTTGGAGTGTAATATATAATGTAGTTTCATTGCAGTAATAACATTTGTCAGTAATTGACTGCAAATGGTCGCATCAATATATTTATTTCGAAATTATTTTAAGCTCGCGTCGCCTTCAAAGTTCTATCGCATATCATTATTTTAATGTTAAAACTGACTAGTTAATTTAAAAAAAATCTCGACTGACTACGTGACTGTAGTTCATCACATGGTCATATCACCAAACTTTATTAAAATCGGTTCCGGGATTAGGCGTGAAACGTGACTTTATTTAAACTTCCATACGAACTTTCATCACCTATTTGATACCCACAACGATCGAAATTTCGAAAACGCTAGAAAAAATCTTTATTTATTTTTATCAAGTGCCTGAATAGAAAGCTACTAGAATTAATGTAGACATATGAATGACATATGAAGAGGAAGCGCCAGTGTCTTTAACATAGTGGAAACTAGCACAGACACTGACGTTCACTCAGTCTCCAAAAATGCATAGCGTGTAATTTGTTTTTGTTTCTGGTGATTAAATATTAACAAAAATATTATTATTATATGATGAAAATGTTGTCTCCGTCTGGTTGGGTACAAATACATAGAATACATAATTAAAAAGATATATTACGAATAAATAACATACTAAAACATGAAATATAAACTGATAAATATAGCCAATAATAAATACATAAATATGTTAATACCAACCAGACAGAATTCCCTCGAGGTCGAGGGTAAGGGGAAAGGGAGAGAAACTAGCGGACAATCTGGGTGGTGTCGAGAAGCACCGTTTTCTGCATCCGAGCTCGGAGAACACCGCCCCGGAGTTCCAAGCGCCTCAGATGTCCGGATAGGCTGACTGGGATAAACCCGTTTGCAGAGATGACTATTGGGATGATTTCAGTCGACAAACCACCCCACATGTCGGTCACCTCGTGTGCCATGTCGAGATATTTCCTCTTCTTCTCTGTTACAGCATTCACGAGGTTCTCGTTATATGGGATGGTTATGTCGATCAAAAATACCTCGGACTATGCCCGGTCCATCAGCACGATATCAGGCTTATTCGCGAGAATAGTCCTGTCCGTGATGATGGGCCGGTCCCAGAAGAGCCTGGCGCGGTTATTTTCGAGCACGGCTTCCGGCATGTACTTATAATAGGGCAGTCTAACATCCAGGAGACCTTACTTCAGAGCGAGCTCCTGATAGACAATCCTGGCTACTAGGTTGTGCCTTTGCAGATACTCAGTGTTAGAATGTGCCAAACAACCGGAGATAACATGCCTAAGTGACTCACCGGGACGGCGACATGTTCGACAAATATCGACGGGGCCGTACTTTAAGATGTATCTCCGATAGTTGTTGGTCTTAATAACCTGATCCTGTATCGCACAGACAAAACCGTCGGTTTCTCCGAAGAGATCACCGAAACGTAGCCAGTTGAGGGATGCTAAGCTATCTACGAAAGGATCATGAAGAGGCTTGTAGAACCTCCCGTGGAGCTCTTTCTCTTTCCATACGGCCTCCGGTCAAAGACGCTCTGTACAGCCGGGCCCTGCCATTGCTCGTTAGCCAAGGATAGGGGAGTAAGCCCTTTGTCACATAAGATGACGTCCTTATAAATCCCATCACCCGATTTCGCCAAGTAGTATCTACGGAGGCTGCACACATCGCGGTTATGCATGGTTAGGACACAAAAGACCTCGCCCGCCATGCTCTCGTGGCAAGTACAACCTTATAGTTGACGACTTCGGGTGATGCATCCTGTAGGACGTCATAATCGTGCGGACTTTTCTGTCCAGGGTGTCGTGTGTCATGACGCAGCCATTGAAAGCGCGCGCTTTATTCAAGCCTGACAAAATACTGTTTAATACCTTTGTATAAATATAAAAAACATTTCGGGGACCGATTGTTTCATGTCGCCCTCATCCACACCCACGTTTTGTGACATAGCCAAGTATGTTTCAGTCTCGGTGAGGATTCTGAAGTTTACAGCGCTGTCTGTGCCCTCTGAGTTTGCAACCTTGCCCCTCTTCACATGAATAACTGGACACTTATCTGTCCCAAACTCCATCCTGATGGCATTACTAAAATCACTAGTGATTTGTAGCAATGCCAGCAGTTGGGTTTCATTAGGAGCAAATAATTTGAGATCATCCATGTAGAAAAGGTGGGTTACTTTACTCCTCCTCTTCGAAGCTGAATTCCCCTCCCAGAATCTTCCAGTAAGGTGCTGAGTGGATTAAGGCCGAGGCAAAACCATATCGGACTCAAACAGTCGCCCTGGAAGATACCACTCTGTATCCTTATCTGGTCTTCGGCAGCCGTCATGCGCTCGCCTAGGAGACAAAGGGTCGTGTTCGATCTTGTACAGCTCAAGAACCCTCTTTAGCCATGAATGGGGTACCGAGTCGAAAGCAATTTTTATAGTAGACCCAGGCGGCTGAAAAGTTACGACGGTTGTGCTTGACCAGTTTGCCGATAACCGCATGGATGAGGAGTAGTTCCTTGGCCCCGCGGCCACCGCCCCGGCACCCATTCTGAGCAATGGAAATCATCCGATTTGCATTAAGATGCCGGGTGATTTTTGAGCACACAATGAGTGTCCTGTATACTATAGATAGACATGTAATGGGGCGGTATTTAGCCGGATCAGTCGTGATGTGGTCTTTAGGAACCAGATGAATGACTCCTGAGTGAAGAGGTCCGGGAGCCACTTATAGTTGAGGGCTTCTTGGAATGGCTGTGCAAGCACAGCGTGACAAAAACCCACGATACTTTTCAGCCAGTAGTGATGCAGTCCGTCGGACCCCGGGCATTTCCAGTTTGGAGCTCTTCGTACCGCATCTGCTACATCTGCGGCCGAGATGATAACAGGGTTCATGGGTGTAATCTCACCGCATGTGCTTTCTACAGCTTGTGTCCAAGAATTCTCACTGTAGACTACCGGCTCAGAACAGATGTTCCGCCAAAATGCTACCGTGGCAGCACGATCTGGGCATGTGGCTGTTTCACTGCTTCCTGGTCGCAGTGATTTATAGAACCTCTTCTAGTCACTCTGAAAGAGACAATTTTGATTGAACAGTTTGGTCCTTTCAGTGTATTGCCGAATTCGCTTTCCCCACGCAGCGACCCCCTGCTTCAGGTGATCTATGCGCTCCGTCAGCTTTTGCGTTATATCTGGCCGAGATAAACTTACGTCAGTCCCAGCAAACGCCATCCTGACGGTACGCACGATCCTCGGCCTATTATTGCCAGATTTGAAGTTAATCAGTCTACCGATGAGAGCCCTCGCCTTTGCAATACGGTCCTCGATTCTATTTCGCCACGCTAGGATAGTGCTACGTTGATTCGTAGCATGTCCAGACGTGGATAGTTTGACGCCGACATATCGGCATACGGCCAGTGCAGCGCCAAACAAGATTGAGTTCGTGTCGCAAAGATCCCGACTGTCTGCCAGGTACGTAACCAGCATCGGGTTCAGAGCCCTCACGACATTCCGATTTCGCTTGCTGTGAGGAATGCGGGGAAGTCGTGGTCAATTTTTGAGAGGCGTTTGACGCGTTTTCATAATCGCCTCCTCCAATATTCTCCCCATCTGCTCTAATTCCCAGGCAGATATTTCCTCGTCAACAGCTTCTATATCTACCAGAGGTGCTAATTGATCCGCATCCAGAGGCTGCTCCATAATTTGAGGAACTGCCATCTCAGTAGAGACCAGACTCAGTAGACTCCGACGAAGAAACGGCCTCACGTCTTAGCCGTTCGAGTTCGGTATCATCAATATATAGTTAGGAGCATAGGATGTACCGAAACCGGTCTGCCAGGTTCTGCTCCGTCATGGTGATCGACGGCTCCAGCTCAGCAAAGAAAGGGGTGCATTCTTGCCCGATAAGCGAATCCAACTGACTGGTTGGCGCAGTGGCAAGACACTTGCCTCTCGCGCCGCAGGTCGTGGGTTCGATTCCCACCCAAGACAAACATTTGT
>DWLR01003449.1:0-13509 GCA_018246295.1 Papilio alexanor hazarajatica | reverse complement strand
CTTCTACATCCCCATATATATATATATATATATATATACATATATATATGTAGAAGAGGCGAGAGAAGTGTACCAGGATCGCGCCAAAAAAAATCCGTAATCTCTGCCTTCCACTCCGGATTGCGGGCGTGTTATACTATATTATAGCTGGATAGTACTAGTAGATAGTATCCACTAGCTGTCTGCCTACAATTTTGTATAAGTTGTTCACGTCGATAAACACCAGTAAACAAGCATCGATATACCGACTATTGTATGTAATGAATTATTCATTATAAACAACTAGCTCTCGGCCGACTGCTAGACCGGTTCTACTTGTTTCATCTCCAGTGCGTGCTCACGCTCCTCAGCTGTTGATTTACCACGTTATTTTCTTTTAAAATCTTACAAAAAAAATGAATTTAACTCTATTTAATTTTTAGCCAGTATAGAAAAAACAATCTGTTTGAACCTACTTGGTAATATCATACGACAAACTTACTGTGATAGATCTCTCTTGTTTATTTATACTAATTAACATAATAACCAGTTGTATAAATCCATTGTCCTTCTTACTGCATACACTTTTGTTGCAGTATGTGGCTTAGGTTCTTTTTATACCAATAGGAGCACTACACAAGTTTAGTTGGTTGAAATTAATATTATTAAAACTACTATTATTTTTTTACGAAAAATAATATTCGTTCACATCGCTCCTCTCTTAAAAAAATCCTAAATTTTATTGCTTTGATTGAGATGTAATTGTTTAATGCTGTATTTGACGCTATTATATTCATATGCGGTTAACACATATTATGCACAGTATTTTTAAATATAATTTCGGTTACATAAATCTTACGCAATGAGCTTTTGCCAACTGTACACCGTTTCCAAAATCACGAGCTTCGAACTCGTCCGGTCATTCAGAACGTCCGAGACAACAAGTAAAATGATTCAATAAGATAGATAAGGCATTTTGCATTTGTATAACAATAATAACAGGATTTTTTAATTCTACCATTTTAGCATGATTCGATGCATGACAACAAAGGGGATATCGACCAGCATAAATAGGCCTTACGTAATGACGTATGGTAGAAGCATTTTATAATACAATACGTCTGATATTATATGTATTTTAAATATCTGGATCTTGGCGACTAATGGTTCCTTTGGTGGTTGCGCAATTGTGATCAAAATCGCGTTTTCGTGTTGTATGTACGCAATACTAACAGCTTCCTTATGATGATTTTATCGGTTCTAGTCATGTGGTAGTGTTCAAAAGTGTTTTCTTGAAACAAGACACACTATACTATCTCAGGGACTATTATCCTTCTGTCATTCGGGCAACAACACTAGCTGGGGTTATTTTGTGAATACGTGCTTTGTTTCTTTGTGTGTTATTACTATTGTTTATGTTTTGTTTAGCTAACAAACTCCGTAACAAATTGTAGAGGTAATTGCTACGCTGCAGGTATGGATACTGGGTTTCGTTCAACGTCGAAATAAAATTTGCATTAGTAATTTCTCATTAGAAGAAAAGTTTAGATCTATAGTCGAATCGTGCTGCGTGGAAGTATTATAGTATGACCTCCTGTCAAATTTGGAGCCAAATAAGGTGGGCGAAATATGCAGATTGCTTCGTCTGTCTTGAGCTTATATTCATATCAATACTTAATTATTATTATTTACATTCATATCTTTACTTTTTCTGACACGAACATACCTATGCTGTTAAATTAAACATGTCAATTACTTATATAATTATAGGTACTTTTGAGACACTTAAGATAAATTAGTGAGGTTGCTAATGAGTCCATCAACCAATGACGACGCTCGTATTCGGAGCGACGGATATAACTTTCTATCAGTTTGGAATTAAAACCTTGCCCAGCAGGTGTATATGTAAAACCGGACAGAGTCCAACTTTAGGTTTGTAGTCTCTCAACCCACAAGTTATATTAACAGTGAGTTCCCACTGTCGAAACGCATCGAGATGCAACGCATCGCAGCGGTAGTGATATTTTCCTTAAAACTTTTTCTTTATACACTAAACAAAATTATACATAAAGCAACCAAATATTGATTAACATGTGGATAAAAATATTCCAGAAAACCAGAATCCTTGTATCCTCAATTCTACAATCCCTCTTCGACAATGCATAGGTGAAAAACAACACATATAAATTAATCAAATGTATTTTTATTAACATTAAAAATGTAATTTAATGTCTCGTATAATGTTATATTCTAATTTTATTAGGTACATTCAAAATTATTGCAACGTGAAGGTAGTGCAGTAATTTAAGAGTAAAAAAGTACCATATCTTACCAGCCCAACAACTAAAGTGTTCCTTCGCAGTAGTGATCAGAGGATGTGTGTCGAATAAAATGTACCAAGTCGTGGCGCATAGCAGTGCGCCCGTGGATAGCGATGAACGTTTCAATACACATTCGCAATAAGTCCGAGCAGACAGCAACAGTCAATCTATCAACCAAAACTCTCCCCCAACATCTCACTGGGAATACGACACTGAAATTATACAGTTTTGTAGCAGTCTTTGACCTCGCGACGATATCAACAAACTTATAGAATGTCCACCGCGTCACTATTTAACACCAGACCGTATCTTGCGCATTGTAATTTCGAAATGAGCCTCGGCGAAAGTTTATAATATTATTAATTCGGTATTAACGGGCTCTGTGTTATGTTTACGCTGAGTGAAAGACTATTTACAGTTGACAACGTGGACGGTCGAACTAGAATGATGCGTACGGGGTCGGGGAGCTCGGACTCGAAGCTCGGCGAAAGCGAGATAAGTATGGTAGTGGTAGGGAGCGGGGGAGCGGATAACACGCAGACTTCGTGTGACATCGATTCTTGTTCGGTTAACTTCGGTCCGAGTCGCCACCATAAATGAGTCGGTGGGAGTATTCTGGTTTTCTGGTCACTCATTTCATAGTATAGCAGTAATAGCATAGTATATTGCGATGTATAATTAAATTCCAAGAAATTAGAGACGCAGCAGTAAATAAAAACAACTCTGTTGATTAATAGTCAATAAACAGAACTATCTAAAACACAAAACAATTTGTTGTTTGTTAATTTAGTGTTTAAATGAAGAAATAAATATAATTAGCTAATTGCTTTTATGCAAAAACCAGCCATTTCTTTATTGTCTTTTATTTATTGTCTTACGGGTTCTCAAATTCTGATAACTTTTTACGAAAAAATATCTGTTTCTTGAATTCTTCAAATTCTTGAATTGTGTACTCATAAAATATAATTTGCTTAATAGTATCCCAATTAATTTACTCGTTTAACAAAGGATATAAAATTCTTCGAGGTCTGACATAAATCTCATCGCTCGTGAATAATAGCAGAGGCTTAAATTGTTTACAATTGTTTCAGAGTTTTCATACCCTTATTGAACATGGTGGCATCATCATACCATCGTTTCGTTATCATTTCTAATAATAATCTAAATATTCCCACGTGTTTTCTGAGTACCTAAGTTGCAGTATACCTTTAAGTTTTGTTGCGTTCTACAATACTAAACAAATAACATATTAATTTATATAATAATGTGTATCAATGCAATGTCCAAATAAAGTGTCTTTTTTCCATGTTTTGTAAACGTTTGACAAACATTATACTAAAATAATGCAAAATTAAGGCATTGCAAAAATATCTTATTTGTGTCTAGCTGATTACTTACAATACCGGTATTGTAAGATTCTCTGACGAAAGATAGACGTTTTTTTAAAAACTCATGTATCTCTAGTATTTTATTTTGCTTTGTTGTATAATAATAAGGCGGTCGAATCTCTGCCTATACATCTTAAACTTTGGATTGGAATCACTCATGGTCCACATGATGACCTCAAGAAAAGGTCAGCTGATCATGAGCTTGTCTTGTGTTTATTTTATATATTTGAACTTGATAAATCATGCCGTATTTATATATACATTTATTTATTAAATAATCTTTTTCGTTTAGTAAAAGACAACAAATGAGTAAACTGCTTTAATATTAAGTGATTGACGCTATAATCTCCTCCAAATGAAAGCCTTAATAATGTAAACACACACAGGGTACATCTAATGCATTGCATGTATTTGATACATTACATTGTCTTATGGCATTAGCTATCGATATTATATAAATTCAGTTTGCTTTATCTCACAATTTCCCCAAAATTACTACATTTCCGATCATAATCTTTTAATCAAAGATTTACACACTTCCAGATGGAATGTTCCGTACAAATTCGACGTTTAAAAGTGAAGCTCATTTTCGTAGCATTTGTGTGTATATGCGAGAATTTAGTGTATATATTTTTGAAGTTGTTTTACACAATTTTACAGCACAAACCTTCACCTTTTAAATTATAAACACGGAGATTTTCAATTCGTACTGCGGGAAACTTTTTAAATTGGTGTTGCTTGCGCGATTACGCGCGATTTTACGAAGTCACCAATTGGTAGATGACTTTTATGTGGACTTACTTTTGAGTCTCGAATTAGGTGTATTCGGGTATGTAACATCTTTTCTTTTAACATTTTTTAACAGAAACAAAACCGACTTTCAATTTATATCTATAATTTTATTTATAAGCCATCAAGTCATTTATAACCACGATACGTCTCATTATTAATGCATTAAATCCAAACAGGGCTTGTCTTAAATCTCCAATATGTCAATTTTCTGTATATCTTTGGAAACCAAGGTTCAATTACGTTCAAAATTCAATTAGATCCTCTTCCGAATGCCCTTTTCCAACTTTTTTTTAAATCGGCGCACAAATGACGAAGTTCTGAGGTCACAGGCAGATTAAAAAAAAAATCAAGCGAATTGAAAATCTCCTCCTTCTTTGAAGTCCATCAAAATATAAAATAGTGTAATCATATGTAACGGCCGCCATGTATATACCATACATGGCGTTTGTTTATACAATTTATTTAGATTCATTTGGAGAATTTAAATTTACTAATAGTATTTGGAACAGAACATATACCGAGAGCATTACCTACCTTTTAACATCCACAAGAACAATCTGAAAAAATAAGAAAATGGCGTTGAGCATAAGAGGTGGGAAAATGAGCACTTAAGGACCATTTTAGTTTAAATATCATTGAACCTTGGGTTCCGATATACCAAAAATTTACCTATTAAATTAAATTATATTTAAGAAAAGCCTTGTTTGCATTTAAAGGACTTGTAATGAGACATAGCCTGACTATAAATAAAACTATGTGTTGCCTGCGTCTTCTCACGTGTTTGTTTCTTATTTTCCTACTTTTTTTTTGTAAATTGATTCCGCATACCTATATTAATTTCAACAAAAGATAAGATGTGTCAAAAAGTTGTTATTGTCTGCATTACCATGGCAACCGAGATTGAAGCAACCTATAATGAAGCTTTTTCTATTTCTTGTCCTAAAAAGAGGAAGAATTATACAAATTTAAAGTCGGTTTTGTTTTTGTTAAAAATCATAAAAATTTTATAGTAGACTTTTTTGGAGTCCTTAAAGGACAGGCTTCATATATGTAATTAATGTGGATACTCAGACATAAATGTCCGAATGACGCACTACCTGTGTTTATTTTTCCTGTCTTAATGCAAACATTACACATCAACCAACATTCTGTAAAGAGTACAAAGCCCTTTGTCTCACAAAACAGGTTATGTAGAAAAAAATGTTTGTACGTCCACACAGCTTTTCGTGCGTTTCTTATCAATTTACAACATTTTGGGAATACATTATTATGGTATTTAACATTTTCTTATCCAAACGAAATCAACGGTTTCTAAATTCACTACGTAGACGAGGCTAAAAAAAACCTAACAGGATTCTTATTCTTCCTCGGAGTTTCATAAGTGTAGTCAGTCGGTTTAATTGCTTTTTAACCGACTTCAAAAAAAAGAAGGACGTTCTCAATTCAGTTGTATTATTTGGTACCGCAAAACTTCGTCATTATTATTTTAATTAATCCAGCTATAACATAGATAAAAAATGTTCTCTTATGGCACCATAAACCTTATAATTTTGTGTAGATGTAGTCTTATGGCACCATAAACCTTATAATTTTGTGTAGATTTTGTGTAGTCCCTGCACATTCTCAACAGTTTATGTAGGTACCTTACTTTTTTTTTAAAGATACGTATAAAACGCACTTGTATCACCTACCATACCTTGACTTTTTGTTACATTGAAAGTAAAGTACAATCTGCTGCGCAATGCATAAGGCTTCTCACGCGTCCTTTATTTTCCTAGCTGAATTTTTTTGTAATTTGATTCGACCTTACCATGGCACCGATATTGTAAAAAAATAAAGCTTTTTGTCTATTTCTTATCCCTAAAAAAGGAAGTAATTATACCAATTTGAAGTCGGTTTTGTTTTTGTTGAAAAATGTTAAAAGATTTTTTATAACTTGCCTGTATTTAAATCTGTAATCTCTGTGCATCTACTCCATTTCGGATGAAAATGTGTTCTTATTTATTTCAATATAAAAATTTCATCCAACATGCTTTTAAGAAATAGTACTTTAGAAACCCATATTACAGTTTGGAGTGTGTGGTATGCCTGTATAGCGAATCGAATGAGTGTGTTTGAAATCCTTTATAATCGAAATATTTTCCGACCAGTCATTTATTCTATTATTTAAGGTAATTCCAGTAGAAGGTTTGAAGTTGATCGTATCTACTTGGAATTTATGACTCACCTTTCCATGTTGGTAAAAAATGTCATCAAAAAATGCGTTGCAACATTTAGTTTCCTTGTGCATTTCAATTCAGCCATATAATGAAAGATAATTTTTTTTTTAATTCTTCATGTTTTTCAACGAGATATGTTATATTCTATACACAGAGTATATATCTAAGCAACTAAATAAGTAAAACTAAGTAAGTAAAAATCTGGCATTTAGGTAAATGGCTCTTAAATAGATAGCCAGCTTAGAAAACTCCTAGTCAGGGAGCGTTTGGAGGTGCGTTGGTGGAAACGCGCATTAAACTTCAAATGCATCGCGCACTTTGACACTAATTATAATATGATTTCAAACGCACTCTTTACCACCAACAGCATTTGCCTAATTATCATTTTAGCAAGTAAACGCGATTGCGTTTCGAACTGTTTTCAACAGTAATTTATATTCTTATTTATACGCAAGTAATTAATGGTACAAATTTAGGCTAATTCCGGAGCTAATACGACACTTGTCACATTTGTAGGTCTTAATATGTTTGTATACGATGTGTGTTTCAAATAAACTTTATAAACAAACAAACAAACGTCACTTATAATTTGTTGTAATTTTGTGGAAATTTTGAGACAAAGTATAGTGAAATTGTATAATTTACATAGCTAGTGAGAAAAAGATGATATTTGCAAATATTTTGGAACTTACGAATTACAGCATAAAAGGGGTGTACCATTTATTTACAATATTTAGCTCTTGTTTAGACGTAAGTAAACAATCGTAATATACGTAACGGTTGTCCGCCGTATGATTCGCGCAAAGTCGCAAGCACATATAAAAATATTCATTAATGTTTTTTTTTTTATTTCAGACGAAGCAAATTAATTCTCTGTTCCATTTTAGTATTATTTTTAATTGCAAGACCTTGTCTTCGTTAACTTCATGCGCATTAAGGCCAAAGTAATATGAAACAATGAACTTCAACAAAGTTTAAGAGCATTCGTTATGTTATGAATATCCAATTTTGATTCTATACTCTTTTGATTTTCGTCCATTTCATTACATCGCATGCTTATTTTAATTTAAACTTTTTAAATACTGATACAGCGATCAATCAAAAACATACTATGTAATTGTTTTTGCCAAGACTGAAAATTTAATATTGGAATTATTTTATTATTAAAATGCTACAGTCTTATAGTCTTGCTTTTAACAGTGAAATAATTATTAAATGCGCTATGATGCGCAGCGCGTCCACACAAATACCCCCGTTTCGTGATTATTCCACAAACCTTATTTATCGTTGATTCGTTGATCCTTGTTGATTTATGACTTATCAAGAAACTTTAAACATACTACCATTAGGTCGTCAACTCTATTTTCGAGTCAATCGACAGATCACACTGTAGTTAAAATTTTGACTATGACATACGTCACCCACATCATGCTATAATTTAAAGTATATTCAGTAAGTATAATACATTTACATATAAGCAAATGGAAGCTACGCCGAGAATATTTTATGCCAGTCACAATTTCACATCGTGACGACACACAAAAGTTCTGAGTAAATTGTTGATTGTTTCAGTGTTGATTAACGGAAATTGGTAGACATTTTAATGTTAATTAAAACCAACATTGTTTTTTTTCTTCTATATAATACAAATCATTTATCTTACAGTCCTTGTAGCATGTCTTATAGTAACCTCCGTTATATGTCGATTCCAATGATTAAACCTGATATATTTTCTTTCGGTGTTATTTAAATGAACCCGGTCTTTGAGATTCACTGGTCGATAGTGGTGATATCATTAAACTATTGGCGCT
Organism: Papilio alexanor hazarajatica; assembly: GCA_018246295.1. Classification (NCBI taxonomy): domain Eukaryota; kingdom Metazoa; phylum Arthropoda; class Insecta; order Lepidoptera; family Papilionidae; genus Papilio; species Papilio alexanor. The sequence goes on along the minus strand of DWLR01003449.1, from coordinate 4,999 downwards.
TCAAGTTAAATTTGTATCATTATACTAACACGTCCGTGTCAAGCCAACTTAGTCTTAAGCCGTCCAGAATTCAAGGTTAATCTTATTACGCCTACTAAAATAGTTAAGAGCGTCGACACAAAAAAAACTCCATGCTTTATCCTTTCACCTAATCTCCTAAATACATTCGCACAGTGTGTACTGTAACAAAGCAATCGGTGGCCGGTCTAGTGAGCCAATAATAAACATGCAGAGGTTACTTTTTGCATTTATTAACATCACAGAAGATCAAACGCACTGGATTGCATGATAAGTTCACTTCAGCTTACGTCTCGAAGCGGTGTGCTTAAGTGGAACGAATATTGAATATAATTTTGCCAGATAGTTTGTTTATTGATAGACACATTATATTGTCGAATAACGATTGCTCATCAAGTGCGCTGACGTTTGCGAGTGGGTAGCTTTATAATCTTCATCACACTACCATGAGTCTTGGACTCTTTTTACTTGTCTTGGGTATGAATTTTCTTTTCTATTATTTAGATCTTTAGTTGGTTATTAAGAGTTTTATTACACCTATATTTGCTTTTTAAAATTTTATCAAAATTTATAGTATGATAATTCTGTAATATTTAAGTATATTCTAATTTTTACTTATTAATGCTTTTAATATCATTTGTAATTTGTTTAAAACGAAGTTTATGTGAAATGTAATTAATATTAACTTAATACTAAAATAAAACTAATTAATAATAACGAGCAAGCAGTTCACCTGATTTTAAGTGACCGCTACCATAGGCAACTGCAGCTAGCTAATGAGTTGCAGATACGTTGTCTACCTTTAATGGACAGGGGATGGGATAAAAATAAAAAAGGATATTTCCTTCTACTATCCATCCCCCCTCACTCCAAACATATCCATATCCACTTCCCCTTCCCATCCTTTCCTTAAAAGAAAAGGGTGCGGTGAGGATTAGAATTAGGTGTCCGGCACCTCACTCATACGAAATGCAGAAAACTTCTACTTCACGCCGTCTTCTGTAAGGTCGAGGTATTTCACCGGTGAGCCGGCCGGCCCATTCGGCCGACAGATGCGGACCATACCACTATATTTTTTTTTTGTGAATGATGGTGAGCAGTAATTTACTATAAAAGAAAAGGCTAAGTTTTGATGCTATAATTATTTAATATAACGCTGGTTAGAAAATCGTCCAAACGTTGAAGTCTGATGTAGTCCTAGTTTTACACTGCATTCAGTTTAGCTGGCATTTTTTGTCGCGTCTTGTTATAAAGCCTATTACCATCACCTCACAAGAAAGTCGAACATAATTATAAAAAAGTCATGAAGCTCGTATTAAATAGGTAACAAACAAGAATTTATTCCTAAGTTTATGTCAGGAAGAACTAAAATAACGAAATTACGATTACGAGTGCTTACAGCTGGTTTAAATTATGTTTAAAACAGTTTAAATTATGCTTCGGTGGTTCGGGCATGATGAACGGATAAACGAAAGGAAAATAACGAGATAAAAGTGAGTGGCAATGTTGTTAGGGGATATCCCCGAAGAACTTAATGTCAGATTACTACTAACTAGTAAATCAAGGCGATATAAGGAGTACCCCTAACCGACCAGCATGTATGCGTATAATAACATTCAAGGACATTATTCACACATGGCCATCTGATCCCAATCCAAGCAGAGCTTGTGCTATGGAAACCAGATAACTGATATACTACATATAATAATACTTTTCTTTTGTAAATACATACATATATAGATAATTCCACCCAGACACAGGATAAACAAACATGTTCATGCACACAAATGTTTGTCCTGGGTGGGAATCGAACCCACGACCTGCGGCATAAGAGTCAAGTATCTTACCGTTGCGCCAACCGGTCAGTCAAGTAGTATGGATGTAGTAGAAGCCGGAAATGTGTGCCAGGAACATATCCTCTAGGTTACCATTACGTAACATATGTAATGTTACGTAATGTTAACCTAGTTTGTATTATAAAAACATACATTGTTTTGTTTATATAAGTAATAAATGTCAATTTGTTTACTTAAATTGTAGAAAACTATTTTGGAATATAGTTTGACATTGTTGTCTGTGCCACGCTCACAAAAAAATTGACGTTCCCTTTGACTTAGTCAGACATTTTGACAGACAGAAGGTTTGAAGTTTTTGTGTTTTGGTTAGGTTGTTGTTTACGTTTTTTTGTATAAAGCGTAAACGAAACGTTATATCATATTTTAATATTTTTATTAGAAGACAAATGGAAAAATATCAAAGTAATGATGCTTTGAAAATGAATAAATCTATTTAGGTTAACTTAAAAATCATTAATCAAATATGGGCATAAATCATTTGCAAAGAAACCAATGGTAGGTCACGTTGTTTCTAAGGACAATACAGTTAAACTTAGATCATGACGTAATAAAGGTTAAAGAATTTACCATCAAGAACAAAGGTACTTTTTACTTACTATTTTTCTTTAAGTAAATAGATTTACTTATTAATGTGTTGTAGTACCTCTTGAATTATTTTATTTTATTGTTTCAAGCTTCAACAATGTGTGAAGACGGGTCAGCGCAAAATATTAATCTTGAAAATTGGATGAGTGAATTGCCTGAACAATTAAAGAATGTTCCATTTATATATCTAGCTATTCCAGGTAATGTTGTAAGCGTTTATCTATATTATCCTTATTCCTTGTTGATTTAAACAATAATCAAGATTAAATATTATATAAAATAATATCCAATGTATCTTGATGTAAAATTATTGGTAAAATAAGTTCGAATTAAAACAATTCTTAAAACTATCTTATGATAAAATTAAACTTAAATAATAGAGTTAGTCTTTTGGTAAAGTTGTAAATCACAAAGTAATAGAGAATTCTTAATTTTTATGATATGCATAGTATTTAAGTGTTTAAAATTATTATAGTGCCAATTAATTTAACTGATAATACGAAAATAAAATTTTAACACTTACCAATTTTAATGACAGTTGTTAGCTTATTTTTAAATAGACCTCATCTTTCTCCTCTTTTTCATTACATAAAAATCCTAAAATTATTCATTAATTGATAAGAAAATTAGTGAAATTGAAAGACAGAAACATATGCCAGGAACTAACACTGTTAAATTTCTAGGTAGCCATGATTCAATGACTTATGGCATCACACAGTCAAGTGGAATTGCTCCTGATGCGGAGCCAATTGTCAAGAAACTGTACCCTTTGTTCCGAGGTACGATATTACGCTGGACAATAACACAAGCCGTAGATACCTCGCAGCAACTGCTAATTGGCATTAGGTACATTGCTATAGTTACTAATAACATCCATACCAACAAAACTATTTGCTTATTAGATAGGCTACAACTATAAATTTAATTTTATTTTATTGTTTAATGATTAAGAAATTTACAGTTTCTATGTGTTGTTCCAAATCAAAACTTAAACTTTGTAAACAGGATATTTTTCATCTTTTGATGCTAAAATTCGTAAATTCTAAATTATTGCCTTAACATTAGCTGTCCATATTATACAATTTCATTTCACTTTATCTCACCACTTCTACAAAAAAAAAATGGTATAATGTAATGCATGCCTTCTTTTGTATGTGTGGTCACAAAGCATAAGTCTTGATTTGGAACAGTGTATTTTTGGCTTGGCAACAGTTGTATTGTACACCTCCTCTGTCACTTTTTATTATTTTTAATTTTGAACATTGTTTATCAAATTTCTTTTTACTATATAAGTAAAGCTTCAATGTTATATTAAATTTAGATAATTAGTGTTATGTGTTTTTAGATGTACAATTATCTAAAATAGAACAGTGAAGTAATTATGTCCCACAATACTAATGAAGTCCAAATTCATATGTTAGAGCTCTTTCTTATAGTAATTAAAGTTTTTTTTTTTAATTTTATGCATTTCCTTAGTGAATATATTGATCATGATAATAATACAATATCCAAGAAACCCATTTTTTCAAAAAGTTTTTGAGTGTTTACGGATTATGTACAAAAATTTTAGGCTGCTATGCTATTAAACTTTAAATAAGGTTAACTAAACGTAACGTTAACTAACTTAGCTAAAATAAAGTGCTATTTCATTGTACAGCTGTTTTTCACACTTTACAAGCTCAAGTTCAGTCATGCGTGGAAAACTAGGCAGCCTTGATCTGAATTCAAAATCAGTATATTAGTGATAAAACTCTAGACAACCTGTTTAAGCACCAAAAGCTTTACTCTAAAACAGTTTAATTAAAAAAAAATAGTTGTGGGAGTAAGAGACTCATTTTATAAATGTTTTCACCAATGCTACAATAATTTAATTTACAGATACTTTGATTTGAGGATTGCAACGAGGACGGGTGATGATAAATTTTATTTTACCCACGGAGTCTATGCAGATGAGATAACCACGGCTTTGCACCAAGTAAAAAGTTTTATTGATACACATCCAGGAGAGGTGAGTCTTAAATATGTTATGAAGTAATGCTTTAAACTAATAAGAAGTGTGCTAGGCACCCGATAAGGTAATTTATTTCTGTGGTATTTATATATCCATTCCATTATGACCTCTGGTAGTCCAAACCGTTTGGCTGATTTTGAAGGAGCATTCATTTGATGGAGTGTCATAGGTAATAAGAAGATGTAATGAGTGACAATCCCATTCAGTCAGATTTTTTTGAAATTAACTGTTGCTGTTAGATAAGACTTAAGTGTTATGATATGACCTGTAAAATTGAACAAGGCAGGCAGTTGCGTATTGTGTCTAAATTAAAATTATTTAATTATTTCCTTTCTAGGTGGTGATATTAGATTGTCAACATTTTTATGGGTTCACTGCAAATGATCATCAGAAACTTATGGGGTTGTTGTTAAACCTGTACGGCCGGCAGTTGGTGTCCCGGCAAATAGAACTTCAAGGCATCACACTCAATTCACTGGCGAGGTTAAGACAACAGGTTAGATTAGGTATATATATATATATATATATA
>DWLR01003448.1:0-13511 GCA_018246295.1 Papilio alexanor hazarajatica | reverse complement strand
CATTTAAGGTAGGCAACGCATTTGCAACTCATCAACTCATGAGCTTATTGCAGATGTGTAAGGGTAGAGAGGTCACAATAATATCGGGTGATCCGCTTGTTCGTTTGCCACCTTCTTGTAATAAAAATAGTCTGTTATCGTAAGGTGTATATTCCAAGTGGAGAGAACGGTTGTTCTTTTCTACGGGACAAAATATCAATCAATATGATATATTGTATGTTAGAACAGAACATTATTGACAAATATAATAGTATAACTGTAGTGGCAACTATATTTTTTTTCCATTTACTAAACGCAAATACTGCATCTCAAAATAAGTTTTTATAATTCCGCTCACGTTGCTTTTAGTGAATAGTGAATAGGATTGTTCTATAGTCACTGTTGTAGCCAAATGTGTTCCACTTAAACGTTCCCATTTATTATTTTGAATTGTTAAAGTTGTAGCTTATTTAAATCTATTTATTTACACTTTATATTAAATTTATTATATGGGAAGTCTTTTATGAATTTGAACGCAATATGCGTTATTATTACACTAATAAACGAAATAAAAAATCGAGTCAATCTATAATAGCAATCCGACACCGATTCATCCGTTTTTCATTGAGATTATTAGGACCGTAATAAGACTGGACCTAATCTATATCCGAATATGAACTATAAATATCAACAGATTTCTTTGTATACGCAAAAATTAAAAAACAAATTTAGTAGTACCATCTGTCTGGGGAGTGAGCCTTCGACTGGGGTAATTATATCGGACGTTGATAAGATTTTTATTAAGACTAGTGTAGAAACTTAGGTTTTGTATAGAAAAAAAAGAATTAGTGAGTGGTGCTGCTAGGGGGACATTTCAGACAAAATTTAATTAATTTATTTAAATTTTTTACCGAAATTTTAATGTAGTAGTTTTTTTATTGTAGTATCTAAGCTCAGTGTAGAGAACGTTCTGTTCTCTACGTTTCAGGAGCTCACGGCACAAGATCCCTATTATTACGTGTGGCATCTAAAAATGTATTAATGATAATAATAATGAAATACTACCACGTTTGCATGCGCTTGCAGGTTCCTAATAACTCTGTCAAGTCTCAGTCGAGTCAGTAAGTCACCGTTAAGTCCGCTGCGGGCGAGTCATGCTGCCTTGATGCAACCCGTATCATTCGCTCTCAGTTCCCGCGTTAAATTCGTACAATAATTGTAAAGTCGTTGATGTTCAACCGCGATTGATATTTATAAGTGACCTCGTACGCTACTCTCAAATCATCTGATCGGTATCGCGACTGGTAGGCGACGACGCCCGATCGCGACCGACTACTACCGATCTTTCTTAACGACTTTTACCCCGCACAAGTCCGCACGCCGTCCGAATCGGCAAGGATTTTTCCAATTTAACAACTTGTTCGAGGAGAACATCAAAAGGTTCGATTTGCCTACTTTCAATCGCAGAAAATATTCATAACCGCGAATTGCGAAATCACATAACATAAAGTATGCATCTGTACCAAACATTATGAATATTGCCTTTAGCAAGGGTATTCAAAACATTTCTTTGATACTGCCTGGAGCGTTGTTGTACTAATAATGAAAATTCTATGCACTCATTTTGCACAGCCGGGAACAATATCTGCAAGGAATCAATGCAATGCAAGGAAGGAATGCACATCATGTCATCGTAGACGACTGGTATGTTGTGAATTTGTTTAGTTACATCGAGTTAATATCATAGACCCGTTTTGTTACAGACTTATCAAATTGTTTAACTGACACAGATTAATTGCAAACAGGCGTTCCAGTAACTCAAATTATCTTAAACAACGTTTAACTATAAATATTATTCGTTATTTAAATTGATTGACCTTTAGACCTAAAATTGGTATAAACCAATTTTAGGTTTAGGTAATAAATGTCAAGCAAGAACACATGACTGCGCAAAGGTAGGCAATATAAAATATTAGTTTGTCTGTCTGCTGTATGTGAGACATATAACTTAAGTAGGGCTTGACTAATCTTGACGAAAATTTGCACACTGCAAGAACCCATGATTGATCGTATGAAAGGCTATTAGAAATATCTGCCTGTTTGTCTATCACATTATTACTAAAGAAAATCTTGACCGATTTTAATGAGAATTGGTATATATACCACTTACACTTTACTATAGTAAAACACGTGATTGCCTGAATGATAGGTTATATGAAATATCTCTCTATCTGTCTGTATGTTCCATTACAAATTAACCCGTCAATTTCCATGCTTCTGGACAAATGGAAAAGTATTGTTTTTTTGCGTTAATTGACGTGTTTGGATATTTAAAACATGAAAAATAATGAAAAAAATTTACACCCTTATTTTCTTTGTAATGGGTGTGTCATCTACAGGTGACACTGGGCGTAATTTATATCTTTAACTTAATATGGTAATAAAAAGAATACGACTTATCTTCTTTTCTAGTTTTACTATGTGAAAAAGAACATGAAAACAATAATAAATAATATAAACATAATAAACAATAATAATAAATGTAATGTATTAGATAACATATTTTTTCTTATTTTTTTATTTTATAAGTTAAAGAAAATCTCTAATTTCTGTCACCTACTGGTGACACTGGAAATTCACGAGTTAAGAACGGTGTGACCGATCGGAATGAAAATTGGTATGTAGCAAGAATACTTAATTAAGCAAATGAGTCCTTATGAAATATCTCTCTGTATGTTTGTTATATGTCCTGTTATATATAACTGAAAAATGCCTGGACTTAATGAATATTGATAGGACGTATAAAATACTATTTGTCTGTATGCTCTATGTCCCGTTAGAAGTTAAGAATTGATTTAATGATTTGTATATAGGTTTTTGTACATTGCTTTATATACAAATAGGTAATCGTTATTGGTTACCTAAGACTAATTATAACCAAAAAAGACATTTTAAAAACATTATTTCGTATTATCCTGATAGCGATCTTTTGAACGCGGCCAAAACCACTGGTAAAATATACCTTTTATATATATTTGTACACATTACTTAAATATTTTCGCTTATCTTAACACTCCTTTGATGCCCTTTTATTTCTTTCCATATCACGTCGACACTTTGAACTAAATGGCTACTTAAAAGGTAACTGCGTCATAAAACCTCCGTTTATATACCAAAATCTTGTAGATAACTAGTTTTCACTTCAAAAATGTAGCTTTATCATATTTATTTCTGTTGCTTGACGTATTTGCACCAATAATAACCACGCTCTGCTATCAATTGTTGTGATCTCTAGTAATATTTCTTCATCAGGTCACATATGAAAACACGGAGAACTTGATTCACTAAGATTTATTGTATAACATTAGAAAAGAATGAACAGAATAAAGGGACAAACGTAATGCGAAACAGGATGACAGAAGGTCATAGACAAAAAAAAATCTAACGCTACACTTGTTATCAATTTCTATATTTAAACTTGTATTATTACTTTAATATTTTATTGTACTATTACTTTAATATTTTCAAGTCCCCAGTTAAAGAAGTTAAGAAAAGATACAGCAATAAGTTTAGGATTTAGAAGTATTTCGTCTACGAGAGCATCTTTCTAATCGAATGTTCACTGTTAGACGGTACGAGCAACGAGCCATTGGAACATAATAGTTATTTTCCACATTAAAGTAGTTTTTGATATAATATAGCATTGAAGCGTTACTCTCAATATAAATAATAATAATGTAAATAAATACAATAAACTCTTTGAGTAATAAAAACACATATTTTGTTTGTTTAAATAGTAAAATGATTCTTAATACTATATTCGAACTGCTTTAACGATACGTATTACTCTTTCATATTCCTAGAGAATATTTAATCTGAGTCAATCATTTAAATCGCACGTGTGTAGCTCAACTTTGTCCTTTTCCTCAACTTTGCTTTTTTGGCATATTTTAATACGAAAAATATATAAAAATTTATGACTTGTTTTTAATATTAAATATTAAAATTCATTAATATTATTTGAAATTGTTATTGTAAATAAACATTGTTTTTAATGAATGAAAGTTTTTTTAATTACAAAATAAGCCATATCTATAGTCATGAACCATGTTCTCGTCGATTTTATGGGCGTGACTTTAAGTATATATGTATGTATTTAAGCGATTCATAACCTAACTAACTAAGAGTAATTATTAAACACACAGTTGAATCTCTGGGCTGGCCATATATTTAACAACATGTAATAAATAAAAAAAACTGAAAATATGTATAATTGTAATTTAAAAATATGTAATACAATAATACCCTGAAACTAAGCAATTTATAAACAGACTCGTATATTGCTTACATGTTCCCAATTTACAAATTGTTCCGAACGTTTAATAGAACTATCTCAAGGAATATTAATAATAAAGTTAGCAGCAAAACATGTTTATCGACCAAGTTTGTGTTCTAATTAGGGTTTTGAAAGCTCTTTGGTGCGTAACATTTGTGTTTAGAATTGTCCATGAATACATATTGCTTGGATTAATTATAGTAAAATACTTATGTGGTCCTTATGGCAAGCATATCAAAATCAAAATTACTGCTATTATTCTATTTAAAGTTTAATGTAACTGTAATTCTAATTTCAATTCGCCTTTTCACATTTATCAAACTAAGAGTACAAGCGGCAGTTACTTTCCGTTTAGATAACGATACAATAGTAATTTCAGTATCTATTTCAAAGTATCGAGGAGAGTTCTGGGAGTAAAAAGCAATTAAATACCGTACGAGTGTAAGTAGTATGCGTACTAATCATACTACACTATTAATTATACTACATTCCTCATCATACTACACTACTAATCATACTACCTTACTAATCATACTATACTGCTAATTTTACATCATTACTAATCATACTACACTATTCATCATACTACACTATTAATTATACTTCACTACTTATCAAACTACACTAATCATACTGCACTACTCATCATACTACAGTACTTCGGTGGAAATACACATAGAATCTTACTGTTCAAAATAAAGCAAGCCGTTTAGAGTTTAGACTACAAAAATTAAGCACTACCCTATTGTCAGTCGGACAAAAACTTTACCCTCCTTTTGAGTTAGGTGAACAAAAACGACATCAACGTCACAGCGTTGTTAGATCACTCGCAAGATATACCGACGATTTGGCCAAGGTTACGGAAATCAAATAGACGAGGGCGACGAGGGACCAATCTTTGTGGGAATCCATAGCCGCTGTTACTACTATCGATGATTGTGAATATGGGCAATATAATATTTAAGTGTTATTGAACGCACCTGGGAAATATCAGCCATCTAAAGCAGGAACTTGTTTTTATACGAGTATCAATCAGACTCACACATAAAAATTTTAAATTACTGAATTTTAATGTATTTTTAATGGAAGAAGGTGGCAAACGAGCAAGCGATTTGTCTGACATTAAGTGACCGCTGCCCATAGGCATCTGCAACAAGCTAATGAGTTCCAAATGCGTTGCCTACCTTTAATGTACAGAGGAGACAGAGGAGCGTAAACAGAAGAAAATATATTTTGTATTCCTACCCATCTCCTTCCCCCGTGAAATACTTTTTTCTTTCACATACTCATTAGGATAGGATGAAAAAGGGGAAATGATTGGATTTGGACCTCTGAGATCTTACTCATCAGACGAAACGCAGAATGCTTGCCCTTACCTCCTGTCTTCTGTGAGGTCGTGGTATTTCATCGGTGCAGCTGGTCCATTCATGCAATAAATGTTGTTGTCGTGGGCTCTACCACTGTCAGTTTAATTAATTGATTACATATTGACTTACATATTGTTTTATAAATGACTTTTAACTTATTGAAGATACGTTACAAGCTTGAACATAAATAATTTAAATGTTAAGTAAAGTAAATGTTATCACTGTGTACATAACACGAATCTTCAATCAAGGGAGCTACCAAATTATTCTGTAACCCATTAAATACTCAAGCTTCGGATTCGATTGTAAGAGAAAACCGATTAATGGACTGAAATTTAAATTACTGCGGTTATCGGGTTCATTTCTACTGTTTGCAACTGGTATTGCATAGAGGCCTTGAATGTATCTTTGTTTATTCACCATCGGGCTACAGTTATTTGCCCGATTTCAGTCTTCTAAGATGTGGTAATTTCAATACCGCTGTAAACTAATATGTAACCGATAACGGTTAGAGTTTGCAGACGCGATGCAATCTTCTTTCAATGCCATCTAAATATTATAAAATTTTCTACGTTGTAAATGTTTAAAGACGCTAGTGTTCTTTTAATATACAGCATTAAACAATAAAGCGATGAGAACATTAGGTCTTGAAATTATAATGTAGTAAATTATGATGTAAATAATGAATGTCAGTATTTTGTCAGTACTTTTTGGCTAAAATAGAATAGCGTCACCGGTTTCAATTTTCCAAACAATAGTATTTCACATTTGTTTTCCCTTAAGATTTGAATTTTCAAAAATGGATTCTTAGTATTCGCTTTTTAAAAGGAAGCTGTATTTCAAATTTGACACTTCTAGAACCATTAGTTGTGGTTGTGCGGTGATACTCAGTTGTCAGTTATGTTCCTTTTAAGAAAATTAATATTTCGTGTAAGAATAAGAAATCAATAATATAATATCTGGTAGATTATTGTAATGGTGTGAGATTTAACTGACCGGTTGGCGAAGTGGTATATTTGCCTTTACGCCGTAGGTCGTGGGTTCTATTCCCACCCAAGGCAAACATTTGTGTGCATGAACACGTCTGTTTGTCTTGTGTCTGGATGTAAACACCACCGGAGGATGGGCAGCAGCATACTTTTCTTAGTACGATGGAACATACTGCGATCGCTGATCCGCCTGCCAAGCGTGGCGATTATGTCCCCCCAATGATGCGATCAATGGGGGAGGCCTATGTCCATCAGTGGACGATCACAGGCTGAGATGATATAATGAGATTTTAAAAGTGTTAAATGTTGTGCTTCAACTGATATTTAAGAAAAAAATGATAATAATGTGCGTTTTGTAAATTAAACATTCTTGACATTTTAGATGACGTAATGACAACGCTTTGGAACTGTAGGAATCCGGGTTGACTTGAACATCGGAATTAGGCCACACGTTTTGGAAACACAAGTAATTATTTCCTGTCTTGAATATTTTGATAAAAGCTAATTAATGATGTTCCATGTAAATAATATGTTTGTATAAGAAATGACGAGTATGAGAATTACGTTGTTATTTTAACTACGTTTATGAATGACAAAATATACATATATCCAGGAATGACGGTAGAAGTTATAAATTGTAAGTGTTGTTTTTGCCACAAATAAAATGTTTCACAAACAAAGAAACGGGGATATTATTGAAAACGTGGAAATAAATAATTAACTACATACATAAATATATAAAAACATTTATTACTTTTTTATAACTTAACTGGCGGTACTCGTAATTGGTAAAAATTCTTTAGGACTGTGTAACGGCAAGATTAGGTGATTATTCTCCATTTTTTTGAGCCCATAGATTATAATTAGTAAAATCTCGTTAATTAACTTCCTAAAATATATTTCGTTGTTATTTTTATTTTGTATCCTAAAAGAAGCTAAACGATTAACCTTTTAATTTCCTTTTACAAACACCGGGGAGTGCGCTCAACTGATGTCTAAGGACACTACGATGCCTCTGTGAGGAAAATTTTGAGGTTTACTATTTTCACGCTCCAATTCGTTCATTTAAGCTTTGTTTACTGAAATTAATCAATAAAATAATGATAGGGATATATTTAAAAATAAAATCGCTTTATTTTCAATTTATTTATTTATAATCCACGAATAAAATACGATTAAAGGTAATGGTGCATAACAATTTTAAATAACACAAATAGGAGGACACAATAGGACACTATTATATGTATGATGTTCCTATCGTTTATAGATTTTTAATATTTCTACGACAGGTTTTTCTTTAGTAAATCAACCAATATGCCTGTTTCTATTTGGACTTCCTTACCGAAATTGCCACATACTTTTGCTACAAAAATTGCGTAAATGAAATAAGTTTTTCTATCATCCGCCTCGTCAAGGCGAAAGATAGAAAAAGTCTACGATATTATTGAATTATGTAAGAGAGACATTTGAACTTATATTTAGAGCATTACAGAAATATTAACAAGGCCCCGCGGTACTTTTGCAACTTTTCGAACGCCTGCGACATACTTGGACATGCTTATAACTGAAGCGGTGTCTGAGCGTATATTTATATCTTTAGATGTGTGTAAAGATATTTTGTTGTGCTTCATACTGTGGACTATCAGCTTCCTTTCTTCAATTGTTGTGAACTATATTTCGCATTTTCTTGCAGTTTCATTTGATTGTTGGCTATGGTTAAAATTTCATTCTTTAGAAAGTTTGTTTAACAAATTTCGTCTCCAACCGTTATTTATATGGAAACAACTTATATAAAAATCTTGGAACTCGAATTTCACCCACTTCAAATCAATCTCGATAGGTAATGATCATTATCATCATTTATATTAAGATTGAGAACACCGCCACCTGGTTACGTATTAATGCAACTAAATACGTAACGAGAGCTTTATGTTTTGTTTTGGTTTTATTGAACATATATTTTGCAATTGATTAGGAATAAAATAATAGTTTCTTTCATGCTGATTTGGGGATCAAATTTCTGTTGCTTGTGTAACATAGAATGTGATTATTCGTCGTGTCGTCGTCTCAGCCTTTTGTCGTCCACTGCTGAACGTAGGCTTCACCCATTGATCGCCACAAATCATTCATCGTATGACCATTATTTACGACTAATCTGATGATAGAAGACTGATTGTGGTCATCATATATCAGTGACTCGCTTTACTAGCCGCCGCTATTGCTCCCTGAGAGCTGCTTTTTTACATTTGTGGAAAGGACCGTTCATTGCCGCTCTGATCTGGTCCATTTCATGGGTGACCTGCCACGTGCTCTGGTGCCCTTCACTTTTCCTTGCACGGTATCTAGTACAAGTGAAAATAATTGTCATCATTATCACTACCTCTTTTGGCGACATTGAGTGATCGACAAAATAATGTGGACGATAAATATCGAGCGCCAAGACGTCTAACGACTTCGGTTGACATCACCCAACGTCGCTAAAAAGAAAGCGTCTAAATTTTTATATGAGAATAAATGTAAATTTTCGATATTTTCAAAATATAAATTAAAAATCATACACATACTAAACATACTCGTATTTTGAGATAGTCCAGCCTTTATTTGTCGTAAAACAAAGTAACATCACAAAAAATAATATTAAAAGATTGATAAATATATAACTAAGATAAGAATTGAAAATTCCTCCGATATTATTGACATAAATAAATAATGGATCCCATTTTTTACATCCGATAACCTCAAAATAAAATTTCGTGGAATGATCTATTAGGATATTTTAGATATACGGTAATTTAAGCCGTCGCAGGAGAACCGCTAAACGTAAATGGAAAAGAAAACTATGTGACGATGATTTCCAAAAATGTGCTAAGCGCCCAGATTTTACATTATTAAAATTTTAGTAATAAAAAATTACGTTCTTTCTTTTTGTTCGATGCCGAGGATCGAACTTTATTGTAACTGTTAATGTAAAGTTTTTATACAAAGTTACTTCTACAATGAGTATAAAATTTTCGCAGACACATCTGCTCGTATAAAAAAGATCCGCTTGGGAAGTAAGGTAAAAGTATTAGCATATTTTATTTATGCTTTCCGCACATTCCATGCCTGTAGGTCATATCTGTTGAGATTTCTTATATCTTTTTCTGAAAGGATTTCTTTTGATTCTGACTTGAATACAAAACTGTTCAGTATTTTATACTTCTAACATCTTACGGGTGTAGTCTGATTGTCGATTGTTCTAATGAAACTTTTTATGCAAATTAAAATTTTATCTTACCGTTCGTGTTTTGTCACAAGTTGTGTTTATAGTAATTTCCTTAGGGCGGTGCGCTGCCACTGGGTCATCTACAAATACTAACTTTGTCTTTTGCGTCTAGAAAACTATAAAGAACAATTTAAATTTTACGCACTATGTAAGATAGAAATAGGCTATTCAGTTTTTTAGATCTATTATTTTATTCCTTAATTTTGTAACGTCCATTATTAGCTGTTACTTTCGAAAGAAAATGGTTGTTAAACCCAAAGAAGTAGTAAGAAAAACAATTAAACTTTATGAGCTTTCTTGAACAAATGCAATATACATTAGCGAGGAACTTCGTACTTTTCTCTTTAGTTTTTCTTTCATTTTAACAACATGTCATCACATTAGCGGACTGGTTATGTGTTCTATTTCATACGAAAAATAATAGTAAAAACTATAAAAAGATATATAACACTTGTGAATATATCATAACAATATAATAAAAATATAAAAAGAAAAATAATATATCTAAACTAAATTATAGAAAATACTCGATTGACGTGAAATTGTTTATTCTTCAATGTTTTTATTCGAATTATGCTTGATGTAGTATTTACATATATATTTTTTTCTTATTGTGTCTCTATTTCAGCCGCGTTGTGAAATGATCTGTCCTCAGCAGTATTTACAAACCAATACTCGTGACGGATTTCATAGGCATTCTACATATTGGGCAAATATGAGATCGCGAATAATAACGGTGTAAGTTTTTTGTAAACATTGTTATAAAAAGTTCCTAAGATATACTTATCGTAGGCATAAAACGTGCGAAATTTTGGATATAAATTTGCACTTCTAAGTAATATTTAAGACAATGTTAATAATGCATGAATTGGAAAAGTATGAACACGACTACGACCATTTTTAATTAGGCCATATATCACATAAATAAATAATTTCAATATACATGTTCTGCATAGACCAACACATATAAATTTGGCGGAATATTAGTGCCGTCATTCAATGAACATAAACAATTTATCAGGAGTTTTTCTTGGTGCATTTTTCACATCCCGACAGCAAAACACATACTTTTAGATTCATTTTAAACGAAAAAAAAAACAAGGGCTTACTGCGCGTCCTGGCACCTGAGTCGTTTAAGTGGGAAAATTAAAATGTTATACAATTTTTATAAAGTTGTATCTCTAAAAGTTTTATAAAATTTTTCATCATAGCTATTACCATTTTTCTACTGTGGGAGTTACGACGACAAAACAATGTGAGTTTTAGTTGTTTTCTAAACACTAAACGACAGAACGTTTACACATCTACTTTTGTTGAATCTCTCCACTTTTTTGAATAGCATTTTTCGGCCTACAGTTCCGTGTTTCCAGTCAAGCTTTTTTGTTATAGGTAAATGTACGCTATACAATAGTTTGATTTTATGGCATAATTTAATGTTCTCAGTTAGATGGTCATTTTTATGTAAAGTATTTAAGTAATTTAAGTGGAGTACCTGAGCTAATTTTTCATTTTTTTATTCCTATATAAGTAAGAAGAGACAGAAACAGCTTGGTCAGTTGGAATTTTATAAATTAATTAGCTATACCCCGTGATTTTACTCGCCACGCCCTTTCATTATGCCTACTTTTTCTTTCTGCTCGCCTCCTTAGAGTCGTAGCGTGATGTTAATTTAAGTAATTTAACATTATTATTAAGTAGTAATTTAAAATTGGGTCCTATTTAATTTTGAATGGCACTGAACTATAGGTTCAGATGATAGACCTATCTAAGCCCGGTTTCGGTTTAATGGATTTGTAATGAGACGTACCGTGGATATAAATGGCTTTTAAATAAGACTAGGTGTTGCCCGTGGCTGCGCATGCGTTCGTTTTTTTTTCGTTACTTAATTCTTATGTAATTTGATTTCTTGTATATTAATCTCGATAACAGATAACATGTATCAAAAAGTTTTTAATGTCAACGTTACTATGGCAATTGGCAACCGATAATGTAAATGAAGCTTTTTTGTATTCCTTATCTTTAAAAAGGTAAGAATTATATAAATTTAAAGTATGTTATGTTTTTGTTACAAACGTTAAAATTTTATTAGTTATTTACGTTTTGAAGAGTGTTAAAATTGAAAATTACAAGTACACTTAGTATTGTTTGAATGAGTGTTGTTGTTAACTATGATGAAAATTTTACTACCTCACGTGTGCACGTGAAATTTCACACAGAACTTTGTCTCCCAAGTACAATTTGTACAAATTGCAAACGCGTGCAGGTCGGCCACATTATGCATGAATAATGCAAATCCCAACGCACGTCTATTCACGAATTTCAGTAACGCTTTGTCATACAATTTTCTATTCTATATATCATCATACGTTACAAAGGAATGTTTAGAAAATTCAAAAGTCATTAAAATAAGTATCTAATTTAAATATTAAATCGATATTTACGGTGAAACATGAGATGAAAATTTGTACCGGGAAGCCATAAATTTACAAATTAGGAATATGGAAATAGATCTTAAGTGCGTTGTGTAGAATTTGAATCATTTTGTTATATTTGTGTCTATTTTTAAGACAAGTGGTAATTAGCTAGAAATAAATTAGAAGGCAATGAAGTGTAACCGTTTGGAAAATGATGTTTTACTTTGGTATGGCCTACCATTACGGTTATACATACGAGTATATCCATCCGTAGATGGATATATAACCATAATACTTAACGGAGTAATAATTAACTTACTAATTACTCGGTAATTAACGTATTTTTACTGTATAAACTAATATATAATGGTACAATGTATAATATTTAAAGCTTTGCTGAAATAACCTTTGCGATGAGAAAATTACCATCCGTATATCAACAAGGTGAGATTGTTAGTATACAAATAACATTTTTAATTGTAGTAATATGCTAATATATTAATTTTGAGATAATACAATGAGTAAATTTATTTATTCTTTTGTTTTTTATACAAGATAAATAAAACAAAACAAACCACGTCACTAGTGATATACATTATACACGTGGTTGCACAAAGCTCTGTTTTCTTTTACATCTATATATTTTATTTATTTATTTACCACAAAAAAATATAGACCGAAAACTACAGTTTTTGATCTTTTCAGCATAATTTTTTTCTCTCATTTTTATATTACAGGCCAGAGGCTGTTATATAAAAATAACACCTACATCAAAGCAGACTTTGATGCAGGTGTTGATAAAGGTACCTACTATTTTTTCAATAAATTTAGCTTGATATTAAAGTGGCTTAAATTTAGACAAGCCACTTTAAATCATGGATAACCTAACATGGCATGGATTACCGACATGTTATTTTCATTTATTAAGAATTGATAAGCATTTTATTTGACGTTTGACATCAACATGTCGTATATATTTTTAAATAAATTTATTTACAATTTTACAAATCTTTGTTATTTATAATGAAATACTACATAAGTTAAAAAAAATGGTGGTGCATTTGATCAACTAGGCACAGATTGCAATACCCATTGAACCCGAGTCTAATGTTGGGCTGCTTACATCTTCTGTGAAACAAATCAATATGTCACATTAGCACT